>CAJQZJ010032991.1:2781551-2854421 GCA_907164525.1 Lophiomys imhausi | reverse complement strand
ATATATATATATATATATATATATATATATATATATATATATATATAAAACTGGATTCGATGAGTTGTTACAAAAAGGAAGGGGTATGAAAATGGTAAGAAGATGTGAAGGATGGTCTGTAGGCAGTGGGAGGAGCACACACACACAATGTTTCCTATCTGTGTGTGAAACTGTCACAAAAGTAGGGTTAGGAAACAATGAGTTTTGTATATTTTATGTTAACGTTTCTAAGAATTATGTCTTCTCAAAGTTTTGAACATTATGCTCCATTGATTGTTAGGAAACAAGAGGGTTTGGGGAAAGAAAGCTCATATTCTTAATACATTTAAAAATAATTGTTATATACATGCTGTTCACTACAGATGCTGTGTGCATTGGGGACCAACAGTCCTTACTGGAAATAGTAATTCATCTAGATGTTCAGAAGTACCCAATGTACATTGCATGTAGAGGTAGAATTGATTTATTCTACCAAATTTGCTCTATTTAATTTATTCAGATGAGCTATGTATTTGTGAACATGTGCATTCAATCACTCACTATCCCTGTATTAGAATTCATCTGTGATTTTAAATCAAATGGTAGTTATTTTATGAAATTGAGTGCTCATATGTTTGATGCATAAATGATTAAATTTGTAGTATCCTGCCATTGAAATATTCTCTAGTGAATATAACATATCCTTCCATATCTCTTCTGACTATGTTTGGTTTTAAGTCTACATCATCAGATAGTAGAACAACTATGGCTGATTATTTCATAATTACATTTCCTTTGAAAACCTTTGTCCTTTCATTCACCCTAAGGTGGTGTCTCTCATTCATCATTAGATGTATTACATAGAGTCAATAAAATATATCTTATTTTCTTTAAAAAATAAACAAATAATAAAAAATTAGATATCATGTTCATTAACATATGAAACCATACATATCATATAGCACAATATTAATATGGTCATTGAAATTAGTTACTAAAATCTTTGAACGACCTTAAAATACCAAATCCTAGCCAATAACTAATAATAGTTTTTAATGTAATTGTATCACTTAAGCATATCAGGAATTTGACTTTAAATCAGACTGCAGTTCCTATGTAAATTACTTAGCTTCTCTTGAGGTTGTATAGAGAAATAAAATTTTAAAGCATTAATTTTTAAGAAAGCCCTAACTAAATTTGAATTACATACTCCATTTATTTTTCCTGTATGTTAATATAGGTCAGAAAGTAAAATACATATTATCAGCACTTATGCAACATTGATATATCAAAGGATGCCACACATGTATGGATCATACACAAGGTTTTGTTGGTTCTTCCTATATGAACATAGTAACAATAGGAATCCATAATTTCAGTAAGTCCATTAATCACACATGTTTTTTAACAATAAACTCAACACCATGGGTTGTCATAGGTGAGTCAATTTTCAAATAAACATGATGAAATAGCCAAGACATAAAGTAGGGAAAAATCAGTGGAAAACCTATATTGTTCAGTAAGTTTTCCTGATTATTTACCCTTCATCAGTAAGCTCCCTGGAATCCCAACTTCTGCTCTTGCAAAAACAAACAAACAAAAGAAAACATAAACAAAATTTTGGTGACCTCCAAATCCTTAACCATCACTCAAGATTTTAAGTTTCTTGCAGAAATGAAACTGACATGAAGCACAAGATTTAGCCATCAACTGAAGCATCTGCACACTGCTGTCTTCTGACTCATCCACATACATCACATACAGCCTTCACTTCTCCAAGGCAAAGAAGAAAGTAAATGTTGCATACATCACTGTAACACTTGCATCAGTTAGAATTAAGTCATAAATGCTGAAGTTATATGAGTATTCTGACATATGATATTCACTATATGTAAGGTTATATTATTATAGGAGCACTTAGAAAAATGTACAAAATGACTAAAGACAAGTCCACTAACTAGAACCACTATGTAGAAAATACAAATGAATCCATTTGAAGAACCATATTTTCCAACCACTTCATGAAAAAATTTTATATTGAAAATAATTATATCTTATAAGGCTAACACATTTTTAAACTTATTTATTTATTTATTCATTCATTCATTCATTTCATAGCCCCTTCCCTACCCAGTCCCACCCTCCCACCCTCTTACCCCTTTCCCTCCTCCTCTTCTCCTCAGATAACTGGAGCCCTCTCCTTATCATCCCAGTTCATCAGGACTAAGAGCATCCTCTTCCACTGAGGCCAGACAAGGCAGTCCAGCAAGGGTAAGGTGATCCACAAACAGGCAACAGAGTCCATGTCAGATACAGCCCCCCTGCTCTACTTGCTAAGGGATCTCCATGAAGACCAAGCTGCCTAGCAGCTACATATGTCTAGGGGGCGTAAGTCCAGTCTACACATGCTTTTTGGTTGGTGTGTCAGAAGGAACAGAGTGGGAGAGTGTGAGAGGAAGGGAATAAGGTGGGGATTACATGTGGTGAGAGTCATGTACTTCCTTTCATTTTGTACATATATTTTTTTCTCCTATGATTCCCTCTGCAGCATCCAAAACAGAAAAATATTTTAAAATATTTATTTATTACTTCAGGTTACATCTCCATCACAGTGTCCTCTTTCCACCCCTCCCCATCTCGCCCTCCCACCCTCAACCCCCTATCCCTTCTATCACACTCCTCTGGAATGGGAGTGTCCCTACATAACAGTCCCCCATCCCATTTCAGCAGAAAAATATAGAATATAATAGAGGTCATATGTACAATTAAAATGTTTAATTTTCCCTAAAAAATACAATTAATGATCAAATTACAATGTATTTAATAGTACTATTTTTAAATGTGTAATCAATAAAATGTTAATGAGTTATTTTTAATGTTTTATATTAATTCTTTAAACTACTTGTCCATTTTGCACTTGCATTGCAACTCTACTAAGTCTAAGCACAGTTCACGTTCCTTCCTATAGCTACTCACAGCTCCTGGACACTTTGTTGGGAAATGCAAGGGCTAAAGAACTAGAGACCCTAATCTGCCTCTTAGATGCTGAAATCATTTTCTCTTTCTCATTAATGGTACAATGTATGTAAACTGGAGAAACTACACAAGCAATTTTCTGAAAAACAACACTAAACCATTGCCATTTAATTTATCTTTTATTTCCCAGATAAATGGATATTTCCCATTCTTGCTCATATGTCATTGCCTTTGATATCTATGCTTAATAGTAACACGTTAAAAAGAATTGTGCACACGCACAGGGCCAAGGAAGCTTTAGCATGAGACGGTACTAGATTCCTTTGTTATTTTCTTTAAAATGTACACACCAAAACTCTTGATACTCCACTTTTCTTATCATCAAATGTTTCCCAGTGCCAAACATTATCTAGTGATCGAGAAGTTGTACTCCCTTATCTCCAAACATGAGCACCTAAGCTATATTTTTAGTAATATTTGTCTGCATAAGTTCAATCATTTGCCTAAATTTTAGTTTTTGTGAGCAGCTAGAACTAACTTTTCCTCAGGGAAAAGTTTGAAGATAAAGAAAGTCAGGAGAAAACAAATTTAAAATTGTCATCCTATCAGGATGACTACAATTATGTCTCGAGTCAATAGGTTATGCTGAAAGTTAATGATTTGTTGGCTCTGAAGGAGTGACCATCTTCTTGTGCATAAGTTGCAGATGGTGGAATGAGGCAAAGACGTCAATTCAAAGATAGAACTGTGGACTCTAAATGATTCTTAAAGTGACATATATTTGGCTTTTATTTCCCATCAAACTTTTTTTTTTTTTTTGAAGATGAAATCTCTGTCATCAGCCATTTAGCACAGGATTTTATGGAATCATTTGGGAAAAGCTACAGAGATGCCGCTACTGGAAGTATATGAATCTTTAAATAAAATCTAGAGAAATAAGGACCTAAAGAACTCCATGTATTTCCTAGGTACATCTCAATTTTACCTGCCTTGTAAGAAGGGAGAGGGTAATTCTATCATTGGTTCTTTCTGCAGTGAATCAGGGCCTTTGACTCTGTGGGGTGATTAACGGTCACTAACCACTGGGAAAGAGTGCACACCTCAGCAGAAAAAGGGACTCACTAAAGTCAGGTAATATTGTCAAGGCACAGCAGGATGGCCATGACAGTGGGCAATAATTATTAAGCCAATGCAAAACAAGTTCAAAATGAGGGGATGAAAAGAAGGGTGGATTCACTGGGTTTCTGGACACAATTAGCATACAGCCAGAGAAAAATATACTTTCACTGTACTTTTCAGTACAAACCTCTAAAGTCCCTGGGGTACATTCCTCCCAATTCTTTCACAGGCACAGTATTCTGTTAGTACTATTATTGATAGTGATTGCAGTATCATTTTCCATAATATCTTTTACCTTGGGACTCCAGGCTAAAAACCTTAGAGTTTATGAAAAGCATTAATTAAAAATCTTTGAAAAATGCCAACTTAGTGGGAAAAAAGGATACAGTGTTAATTTGTGATGTGTAACAATAGAAAATGATTATTTCAAACAAAAATAAAATGTGGGAAAGGGAAGCAGCAGTTGTCAGCCCAACAATAAATACAGGAGAAAAAGCTGCACTCCTTCAGCTGGACTTGTCCGGGAAAACTGTAATTTTCTCTATTAAAGCCCATTACACAAGATCATTTAAAATTAAATGAAGAGGTGTAAATCACTACATTTCTTATTTCAAGCTCTGAACTTAGACCCACAATTAAAGGTATCATAGACATAAGTTAAACTGGGAAGATAAATGGGTTCTGGAATGTTTCATGTGACCACGAGGCAGTCATCATGAACAAGGTAGAATGAGAAAAGAGAAAGCCATTATTGAGTACATCCCAGCTAGTGTTAGGCATGTTAGCTCTTGCCATCATAAATTGACTATGATGATATTATCTGCTTTTGTCTTGGTCTTGATTTTCAACTTTGTGAGACTACATTGGATAATAGTGTTTGTTGTCTATTACACAATAGGTGCTCCATGGCAGGCTAATGTGGACTGTTAATTCAGTAATACAGTCTCATAAGGTAAGTAGTATTATTATAGGCATTTTTTTCGGGTAAATAAGTAAATAAATAAATCTTAATCCTGTCCCTCAGGAGGCAGAGTCTCACAAATATGTCTTTATCTGTGAATTCTAGTCCCGACTGGAGCCTGCACTACAGAGTGAGTTCCAGGACCACCAGGGCTACACAGAGAAAACCTGTCTCAAAAAGCCACAACTAAAAAGAAAAGAAAAATTGAGGCACAGAACTGGATTGAATTACCCAACACCGTGTGAGTAACGAGTTGTGAAGCTGAAATCATTTGTGTCTAATCAATCTGAATCCAATATCACCTTTTTAACCACTATTCTGCACTGACAATGGTAAACGACATTGTTTGGGACCTAAGCAGCATGAGTAACTGCTTTGCTGGGGCTTGTATATATGCTCTATTAAAGCTAAAACCAAACATCTGAATTTAAGTTTGTTTCAAATTAACAAAGCCTTATAATATAAGAAACGTCCATGGACAACCCTTGAATCAGCCCCACCTCCCCATTCCTTTTTGCACATCTGTGCTTCTTTTCTCTCCACCTCAAATACCACTCCATACTCTGTGATGTTTGTGAACTCTAAGCATCACTCTGAATAACACTCAGTTTTATTAATCTCTTGGGGTGGATTGATCATTCCATTGTTTTCCTAAATTAAACAATTATTTTCAAATCTACCTAGAGGTGAATAATGAAAAAGTTCAGCAGAAATATCTACATTCAGAACTGGTATGCTTTGGTATCAAATAAGAAAACAGCTAAAATGACCTTCCTCTATAGTATCTTTTCATTTATATTCACAATTCTAAAGCATCTTATTGTTGGGCTAAAATAATCATCAGCTAAAAGAAGAGTGGAGTCTAATAGAAGTTCAGAACTCTCACAATCAATACCAGTTGGCATAAAGTCCCCCTGGAAAACAGTGAAAAATGTACCTGCTAGATTTCTAACAATAGTTTGGGTTTTTGCCATGACATTTCTGACGAATGTGGGTGCATCCAAATTGTGCATTGAAATATATGTTGTTCTTTTGGTGCGACCGTTGTTTTTGTTTCTCTGTTTTCTCACACATAATTTGAGAGGGATAGGAATTAAAATGTACAGCTTACAGCTCTTCTTTTGAGTTCCTTCTAAGGAAGCCTCTACATTGACAATGCATAAAATGAATACACAGCCTTTCTATTCAACTATGGCTTCTTGCATACCCAGGGGAATACAGAATTAGAATTCCACAACAAATCAAGGACATGGAAGTTGGAGTGATTAAATAATCTTCTCAAGTATAAATTCTACCATGGAGTTAAGACTAAACAGTCACATTAGGGAGATGCCTGCTTATTTCAAGGGTATAGTAACTACAAAGCATTAGACATTAACAATCGTCTCCTTTAGAAACAGATGTAGATTGAGAGAAAATAGATGGCTACGGCTAAGACAGGCTTGAAAGTTTTGTTTTGTTTTAATTCTGGAGCAATATGTTGTCTCAAAAGGGTTTTAAGATGTAAGAATAAGTTATTTTTGGAAAATCAATTTTGGCAGAAAATGGACCAAAGAAAATTATGGCTGAAAACACAAGAACAAGTTAGGGTGCAGTTGTACTGGATTCAGGGTGGGGATTTTCATTGAAAGGCGATTTTGTCCATCAGGGAACAATTATCAACTGACATAGTTTTATTTCACAGCTAAAAATCTTACTGGTTGGAGGACAGAGGTATTCTGGGCTGCCTAACACATCTAGGAATTATATGGCCCCAAACAGTAACCATATAGAGAAAAATTCCAGAGTGAAACACACTGCTTTATAAGTTAACTTTTAAAAGTGTGAAATCTCATATCAGTCCATGGAAAAGAAAATTAAAGACCGATCCTGAAATGTGTAAATGAAAGAAAAAATGTATGTGGAAAACATAATGTGCCCAATGAGGCATTAAAGAGCTGTTTTTATTTCCATTAAACAAGAATATTAGAACACCATATAGATAATTGGTGACTATGTGCAAAGGAGCAGGGTGGGAGTGCAGAAAGAAGATGTGGTTTCAATAGAAAGTGAGAGGGTGGAAGCAGGACACCGAAATCGAGGTGTTTGGGAGACATCTGCTTCCCATTAAATTAAACAAGTCTGAAATAGAAGTCTATTTTGAATAAACAGACTAGGAAGATATCAACAGATGGCAGTTGGAGGTGTAAGAATAGATAAGACGCCAATGAGCAAAGGTGTGGGGGAAGAAAGATAAATAATATTGGAGGTGGATGAATAGCAAGGCATAGGATGAAATCTGAGATGTATCTGGGAAAGTAAAAAAGAGAACTTTAGGAAAGCCGATGAGCCACAGCCAATCCCAACATGGAGAAGTCATGGCTCTCCTGAGACATTTAAAGCCTTAAAAATGATTAAGTTCCTCTGAATTGTATGTGAAAAGCAAAGAAAAGGGTTTTCAATTTGCTATTTGGTAAATTTTTAAGTGAATGCACATTAAGTGAGCAGCACTTACGAAATTAAAACACTTGTTATAGGACATTAGCAACCATGTCTTACTAGTAGCAAAAATGTTTGATTAATCATTTAACAAGTATTATGATATAATTGGTAATACAGATTTAAGAGTACTAGAAAATAAATAGTATTTTAAGGTTAAGTAACGTTTTTGAAGACGCTAACCCTTGGTTTTAGGAAAGTTGATATGCTCTAAGAGATACGATTATAAGTTACAAAGCCTGGCAGAGTATTGAAACACTATTCAGTAATTGAAACTTAAAGTTATTTGTAGTAACTGTAACCAAGAATAAATTTCATAGCAATTCAATTTGGTTGCGTTTATTTTAAGGTAATAACACGTATGTAAAAGATTAGTCAAAATAGTTAAGAAATAAACATAAGTTGTATTCATTTCCCATCAGAGCCGTCTCGTTATTTTTTAGTAAAATCTAGCTAAGTTAAACTCATTCTACAACAAATCAAAATGGAATTCAACATAGAAAAATAAGCCTTATTAATTACAATTTAGAATGAATATCAGCCTCAAATTTGTTAGCTGGAGAATCATATCCTTTCATAAATTTTCTATGCATACTCTACTTTTATTCTCCAAATTTTTAGATATTGTCTTAGTTAGGGTTAATTGATACACCAAGAGACCATGGCCAAAATGAACTCCAGAAAAAAAGGGTTTATTGTGTTTATATATTCTGGATTACAGTCCTTTAAGGGAAGCCAAGGCAAGAACTCAAACATGTCAAGAGCCTGGAATCAGGAGCTGATACAGAGGCCACCAGAGGGATACTGCTTAGTGACTTATCAAGTTGGCATAACATTAGCCAGCACAGATGTGGACCGGAAGAAGTAGATAAATATCTAACTTCAAAGTAAATTTTTGAGCATATCAGAAAGAAACAAGTTTGGTTCCTAAGTCAAGTTTTGAATAATTGTGACCTCTGAGGCCAGCTGAGTGCTTAGGTGACAATGGCCAAGGTAGTAATCCCAAAAGTCAGGAGATAATAACTCTATTAGCATCTCACTTTACCTAGAATTTTTTCATAAATACTGTAAACTAGAGTTTCAGAAATAGTTCAAGACTCAGCGGTGGGTTGCAGGCTTAGGTTTTACTGAAGATTTTTTTTTCTCCCTACTGGTAAAACACAAATCAGCCATTTTTACCCTATTTTATTTTTCTTGCCTCAGTTAACTATTTCACACCACACACTGTGTTGATAAACTTGGTGGAGTGATAGAATAATGATTGTAAATCAATTTGAAAAAGTTAACAGACCCTCTAAACACTATCAATGATTAAATAAAGTCCATTCTTGTAAATTATTAGAGAGGTGAAAATAACTTACAAATTCAATGTTCGGAAGTCTGTCTAGTAAATCACAGAATGTGTAGAGAGAAGCTGTAGCTTTAACTACTATGTAACTAAGAATGACTAAAGACATATTATTACAATTTTTATTGAGAGAGGACACTGAAAATTCTGGAAAATTGTTGATTATTTTTTCCATCTAGGAATTATCAGTTTCACTTTAAAAAGAAATATACAATGCGATTTTTTTTAAGGAATTCAGTGCCTGAGAACAGAAAATATAATATGTTAATTATGGCCCATTCATAAGGACATTGATGAAATAATGCAATTGTTTTAAATACAAAAGTGGTCAGTCTTAAACTTAGAAAAATGGATGCCTTTATGGAAAGGTAAAAATTCAGCACAGTGTTTCCTAAAAGAATCAAAGTAAACAGCGTTTCATTGTCAAATGATACAATCCATTCCTTATCATTCAATCTAATCCCCTAAATCTAAGCTTTTCAACTTTTAACGTATAGGCTAACCGCAACATTGTCCCTCGTCATTTCCAACATCATATTCATCTTCATGTACAGTAATTTGACAGATTTCTATTTCAAAGTATGCAAAATTACTTATTAATGTAGATACCAACATGGTTTTTTTTTTCAAACCCAGAAAAGAATGAAATACATCTCTAAAAAAAATCCAAAACTTCTGATGTATGGATTCTAGCTCAAGGGAGGATGCTTGAATCTCACTTAGAAGGGGAAATAAAATGGACATCATAGTGGAGAGACAGAGAGAACTGAGTGGGAAAGGGAGTAGAGAGGGGAAGAGGAGGCAGGGATCAGGTGTGGGGAGAGCTGGGGGTGTCAGATAACTGGGACGGAAAAGGGAAATATGCGGGAGGCATCCCAGAGACAAACTGGAGACCTGGGAAGGGGTGGGGGGGGCGTCCTGGGAGGATATAGGGCTGACCTTATCTGAGACCCCTAGAAGCAGGGTATATGGAGACTGAAGTGGCCACCTCCTATAATCAGGCAAGACTTCTCGTAGAGAAAGGGGGACACCAACCCACCCACAAAATCTTTGACCCAAAATTTTCCCTGCCTGCAAGATGTGAAGAAATATGATGGAGAAGAGATTGAGGGCGTTGTCAACCAATAACTGGCCCAACTTGAGACTCACCCTTGGGAGAGAGCCAACTCCTAACACTGTTAATGATACTCTGCCATCCTTGCATATAGGAACCTAGCATAACTGTCATCTGAGAGGCTTCATCCAGCAGATAATGGAAACAGGTGCAAAGACCCACAGCCAAACATTAGGCAGAACCCAGAGAGACTTGTAGAAGAGTTAGGGGAAGGATTGAGGGAGCTGCAGAGGCCCAGGGCACCACAAGGAAACCTACAGAGCCAACTAACCTGAGCCCATGGGAGATCACAGAGACTGAACCACCAAACAAGGAGGATGCATTGACTGGACCTAGGCCCCCTACACATATGAATCTGATGGGCTGCTTGGTCTTGGAGTGGGGACTTTCTCTGACTTGGACTCTGTTGCCTGCCTTTGGATCTCTTTTCCCTAGTAGGGTTGCCTTGCCTGGCCTCAATGAAACAGGTGGCATTTAGTCCTGATGCGACTTGATGTGCAGGGTAGGTTGGTATCCTGGTGTGTGGAGGGGCTCTCCTTCTCTGAGGAGGACAAGGGAAAATGGGGTAAATGGGTGAGAGGGTGAGACTGAGAGGAAAGGAGGGAGTGGGGCTGCAATTAGAATGTAACACAAATAAATAAATGAATTAATTAAAAAAAGAAATAAAAACTCTATTTGATGAGTTGGCAATAAACATATTAAAATAGAACATGAAGTCCATGTCTTAACAAAAAATGTTATGCTGTGTTGTTATAACTGCCCCTCCTACATTCTTCTGTACTATTTCTTTCACCCTGTCTACCCATGATCCTATAGACAGCTTTTAAGTATTGATGTCACGATTTGAAACTGTCATGGCAGAACTCTTTTTTAATCCATACAAAAATGAACTTAAGAGCAGACATGTATATCAGGACATGAAAGTGATCTAAGATTTTGATGCTAGGAAAAGGATGCAATCTCCTATTGCAAACAGAACAACTGTGTATGCTTCCTTCTTCCCTCCCATTCATTTCTCTTTCCTTCTTCTTTCCTCCCTTCCTTTCTTCCTACATTCCTTCCTTCCCTCTCTACTTCCTTCTCTCCTTTCTTCCATTCCTTCTTTTTCTGGAGATAAGAACTACAGTAAGTAGCATAAAGTCCGTGTACCACAGTCACATTCATGTCTTTGTGACTATGGCACACAGACTTGAATCTGGAACCTGAACTTCTGTGATTGATATGCCAGTTAGATATAGCTGATATTTGGACAGTTACTTAAATTTATTGATTCAGGTTCTTTATCTGTAAAATAAGAATATCAATATCTATGGCAATGTTGTTTTTAAGATTAATGTAACTCATTCATCAAGAATTGAAACCACCAATTTCTCATGACTCTTTGTTTCAGCCAATTCTCAAAATCTAAAATTTTCCCAAGGATAGTAGAAGGTCATGTAGGAGCCATAAACTAAACCTCTGTGGAAGAAACTGAGAAGACAAACACTGCAAGACAATAATCAATGGGCTTCATAGACTCATGAAGGTATGAAGCAGATTAAACTATTCTAAACTTCATTATGAAAATTGTGTCTCTATTTTGACACAGAAAATTGTGCCACAATTAATGAAAATTTTGTCTCCCTTCTCTTGCTAAATGTCTGTATCAATGGTTTTGGATAATAGTGAAGTGTATTTCTCCTCCCCAATTACCACTTCCAGGAGCATTCAATGTTTTCTGATCAGCCATTATCTATTAGGTTATTTTTATTATAATTTAGAAATATAAAACTAAAATATATTAAGAACGATTTTCATTGAGTTGTTATAAAATTATTAGATTATATTATTATGGATAAATGCATATATAACCTCTCTTCTTCACACACACACACACACACACACACACACACACAAAACACACACGGTGGGGGGTTCCACATGTATACGCAAGGATGAAAGGTAAAAAAATGTGCTTCTTTTTCAGTGCCCAAATTTACCCTCCTTGCATAGAATTCTTCAAATGATTTGCTATACACAATCATTTCCTGCAAAGTGTTCTAAATGGAATGGGTCACAATTAGGAAGACTTAACGATAAAGCCAACCTCATCAGGGAGTTTTACTAACGTGTGCATACTCTGCACAAAAGTGAGCTGTGACATTAACTACATTGAAATTAATGCTGCTTGTGTAAAGGAAAACTACATGTGCTGCAAAGGTTTGCATGTGGATCTCGTCCCACCAGCTCTTGAAGTTTCAAGGAAAAAGTATTCAGCAATTCTACTAGCGACCATTCATGCTACATTCCAGCAAGTCATTTGCCTATGTTAATCACTGTATTCAAAAGTTAGAGACAAAGTTGTTTGATGGAGGGAATTTCAGCACAGCAGGGCATAGAAGCCCTGCCATTGCTAGTGTCAGATGCTCTAGTCACATTTACATTGAGAAAAAGCAGAACATATAACAGGAAAATATGAAAAATTAGTAACTGTGTAAGAAAATATACAAACACAGTAAAAGTGACATTCAGAGAGGACAAGGCATGTGTAGAAAAAGGAACTACAACTACTTAAGAAATCAGTATAACTAATGATGAGTTACATAGATTTGCAGAGGACAACTGCAACGTTGTCTGCAATAGTGTCCTTAATGCAAGATTTGAACCATTCAAGTCTGTAAGTAAGGAAATGCAAACTAAGTTCAACAGGAAGAGTCTAGCTGATGAACTTATTGTCCTCTCATTAAAAATAACTTCCAGGGAAAATGGTCTACGTGTTGCTGGTTTTGCAGGCTGGCAGAATAGACACTTGCTCCGAGGTTCCAGACTGTTGATGAAAGCAAGAAATTTGCAGCAGGATTGAATTCCTATGTGGATTTGCTGAGTGGACCCTCAGCTAGTGGTTTAACTGAGAAACGCCTCTCCAGGGCTCTGATGTTTGAGCACTTAGTTCCTAGTTATTGATGCTGTTTCTGGAGGTTGGGGGGGTGGGTAGGGGGGGTGTAACTGGATGGAGGAAGGACATCATTGGGGGATGGGCTTTTACAGTTCTTAGCCTAACTCCACTTCCCAACTGATCTCCCTGCCAATCATTTGCAATTAAAGCCATGATTGCTCTCCTTCCTGCTCCAGCTGCCCTCTCTGATGCCTTCTCTACTATTATGCATTTGCCTCAGGAATTATAAGCCAAAAATAACCTTTCTGTATGCCTTGTTGGGCTGTGGTATTTTACCACAACAAAGAGTAACTGATAACATTTTGTGAGGTGTGAATATGAAGCCCAGGTTTCACCTGAAAACTAAGGTTGTTGAAGATGTATGGGGCATGAAACATCTGCCAAGGAAATTCCCAAGTATTAAGTGGAATTACTCTAAGAAGCTGCCTTGCTATAGGTAGCAGAGCCAGAAGGGAGTGCTAAATCTATCAGAGCCTAAAGTGTACCAAAATGAGGTCCAGATACTGGGCAAGGAATTGCAGAGTTTTATGTTCATCCTATTAGAATCAGTCTTGCTTAGTCTTTCCCTATTGTTTCTCATTTCTCCTTTCTGAAGTAGGAATGTTTTTGTCAGGGCCATTGTACATTGCCAGTATGCAATTTATTTTATTTTTACAATCACTCATGTTTAGGAGATTGCCTTTAAAGCCAGAGGGATTTTGAATTTCTTAGAACATTGTTTGTACTGTAAGACTGTAGAGACATTTTAATTTGAACTAAACACATCTTGTAGTTTGAAATGGCAATGGAGTAAAATGTAATGATATCTTAAAACACTGAATTAGTTAAAAACATTTTCTGTTTTTACAACTTGATAATATGGTGGATCCACAAATCATTCTTTAACAATCTGAACATTTTCAAAGTAGATCTGATTTACAGAATATTTTCATTTAGATTGGTTGTTACTATCAGTCTTTTCTGCTGTATTTGATTCCAAATTTATGAATACAAGTATTTATTCCATCTCGTCTCTTTAAGGAATATTTAAAAATATAGTTTCCAATTTTGGAGTTTCTGAAGCTTCATTCTATATTGAACAATTTTCTGTCCATCACAAAGATTTTAAATGCAAGTTTGTTTTTCAGTCTGTCGTGATTTTTTTAAAAAATGCTTTTACTTCAATGTCTCCATTTTAGTATAGGCTTTATGTACAGGAAGTCATGAGTTAAACAGTTTATTGTCGGTATTTAGACAGCAATTTCATCAGGTTACTAGAAACATTTGTGTGAGTAAGCTGCATTTTGAACTATTTTATTAATAAAAACTAATAGTTATTTTTTATTAAATAATTTGTGTGCATGTGAGAATGTGTATGCACATATGTAACAGCATGTGTGAGGAGGTTAAAGGAAGGACAACATTCAGGGGTCTCTTTCCTCTGTATGGGTCTGAGAGATTAAATCCAGCTCTCAGGCTTGGCAACAAGTGACTTTACCAACTGAATCACTGTTGGTTAGTTTATAAAAATATCAGTTAAGTGTGTGTGTGTGCACGCACACGCGTGTGTATATATGTATGTGTGTGCATGTCTGTATCTGTGTTGTATGTGGGTGACTGGGGACAGATGAAGAGGTAATAGAAAAACTCCTTCCACTCTTTGAGTCCTGGAAAATGAACTGAGGTGGCTATTCTTTGCCATTTCGCTAACCCATTAGTTCATTGAATTTTTAAATTTATTTTCTACATTATGCATCTTAATACACACTCATTAACACACAATAACACAACAAAACACTGCTTGGAATAAGACTATATTGAGTAAAAATCTACTTGCAGTGAGTTAACATCCAGTAAGCATGCCCTAGTTCCAGGAAGAACTAGAGAGTTATATTTAAAAGATTGCTAGTGGACGACAAATGACTCTGGATGCAAGGTGGGTTGTAAAGAAAGGATTGGGGTTTACAACGTCTCTCAGCACTGGGCCAACTGAAGGTTTTAAGTGCTACATTTTGTTCCATGATAATAGTCCCAAGGGAACCTTTCCTCTTCCACTACCTACTTTTCTAATGCTCTACCTTCACACTCTATACTCAGCAAGGACCCTCCAGTCATGCTTTCTGCAGCTTGCCTGTTCTTCAGGCCTCAGTGAACTGTGGCTGTTCTTCAGTTAAACCCTCCTGAGCCACTCTTCTCCAGCCCCCAAGGGAGTCAGGGTTCTGTGCCATGACTGGAGAGTCATGCTCAGCAAGACACACAAGGTGACACCCATTCCATGTCTGAATCTCCTTTGCTCTTTCCTTTTTTCCTTGTCAGTATAAAAATTCTAGCCACCTTTGCCTCCCTGGTCTGTGTTTCCATCCCCTCGCCTCAGAAAACCCTCTCCTGGGTCACTGCTGCCCAGAATGAGTCTGAAGGAGAAAAGCAGGAAAAGCAGTACCCAGACAAAGACTCTTCTTTCCTTTTTATCCCAGAAAAAGTCTCAGTCCGCGTTTGCTGAACATGAACACAGCTCTTCCTCCTTCCATTTCTCAGCTTTTTATACCTGTTTGTAGTTGGAGGATATGTAAGAGACTGTCTTGGACAAAAGCAGAATTCTGAATTGCTTCTTTCAGGATTTACATTTTAACTGAAATAAATCCTGTAAAAACTAGACAGAAAAAAAAACTGAAATAAAAACTTCAGTATTCTGGATATAAATGTAAGCAGTTGAAGCTGCAGAAAATAACTAATATTTAATGAATGATATTTTTATAATAAAATACATAGCAACATGCTCAAGTTTGCCTGTCATAACCACAAGTGTCAAGAGATAGAACCCTTCCTTTTTGTGGAGGAGGAGAAATAATAGAAAATGTGTGTTTTTACTTTAAAAAGCTCTCCATGGTATCAAATTGTCCTATCTCTGTCTATGTTTCTCTCTTAATATTGAAAAATATACTATAGACTTCCTTTCTTTTATATGTACATGAGGGAAGGTTGAGAAAGAAAAGGCCATTAAAAAAGGAAGCCCTTGACAACTTACATTTAAATTAGTGAAAAATAAATGGTTAAGCAGCAGGACAGTGGACAGCACCTCAAGCCTTTGCGAAGCACCTCTCCCACCAACAGGGCAGTTGCATAAAGTAAATATTTACTTTCCACATCATAGGTGGCAGCACTTCACTCAGTTCCAATGGCTTTTATGAAAGGAAACACAATTAAGAATGACTGTTAAATGTTCAAAATTTTTCACTTAAAATTTTCAATCCTTAGACACCATGGAAATAATATCATAATATACTAAAAAATCAGGCAACAACTTAGATTTTTAGTTGACTAGACTGTGTGTACTTTCTCACCATAGCATGTGTTCTGTATTAATTGAAATTCTCAATATTTACTTCAACACATGCTTTGTGAGCCATTCAGCCTGTTAAACACAAGACAGGATGTGAAGGAGTCAATTTTCAGAAATATATTTAGGTGGGGGCAAGCCTGAAATGAACACATGGTCCAGCACAGGGCAACCCTATACAGCAATATCAGCATTTCATATATATCATGTCTTTAGTTTGCAGTAGTATCTTTAAGAACACAAACAAGAAGAAGACGGTAGTGTGATCTTAAGTGGGCTTCTTTGGGGAGAAACATCTAAGCCAGGAGTACTGGAATTCTCAAATCTAAAGAGCAAGATCTTCCAGCCCTAAAAACTGGTCCTAAAAAACTATTCATAGATGAAAGCAGGAATTAAAGACCTCAAAATATGAATAACCCTTGGTGTATGATGAATGAAAAGTCCAGTAATGGAGAATATAACTAGTGGAGAGAATTATGTGAGTTGAAGAAGGAAAATTAAAACAGACACAAATACAAAGGACATCACTTGAGGCTACAGACAGTTGTTGAAGCAAATGAAGGGTTTTAAGCAAGAGAAAAGCAACATTTCTTAAAAAAAAAAAAAAAATGGCCCATTCATAGATGGTGAATCCAAGTCATTGTGGAGTACCAAGAAAAACATATTATGTATCTATAAAAGAGATGAGACTGAGCTATTGGTGTTCTGTTCAGGAAGTTGCTCTAAGAAAACAATCAATAAATGGGACCTCATGAAATTGACAAGCTTTTGTAAGGCAAAGGTCACTGTCACTCGAACAAAATGGCAACCTACAGATTGGGAAAAGATCTTTACAAACCCCACTTCCAACAGAGGGCTAATATCCATACCTTATAAAAAAAACTCAAGAAATTAAACACCAAGAAATCAAATAATCAAATGAAAAAAATGTGAAAAGGGGCAAAATCATTCACAAAGGAGGACTCTGTAATGGCAGTGAGACATTTGAAGAAATGTCCAACATCCTTAATCATCAGAAATGCAACTCAAGACGACTCTGTCCATCTCAAACCTGTCAGAATGGCTAAGATAAAGAACTCAAGAAAGTAAACACCAAGAAACCAAATAATCCAATCAAAAAATGGGAAACAGAGCTAAACCAAGAATTCACAAAAAAGGAATCTCAAATGGCTGAGAGACAGTTGAAAAAATGCTCAACATCCTTAATCATCAGAGAATTGCAACTCAAAACAAATCTGAGATTCCATCTCACACCTGTAAGAATGGCTAAGATAAAAAATTCTAATGACAGCACATGCCTGACAAGATTGTGAAGGAGAACACTCCTCCATTGCTGGTGAGAGTGAAAACTTGTAAAACCACTATAGAAATCAGTCTGGCGATATCTTAGAAAACTTCGAATAGCTCTACCTCAAGACCCAGCCATACAACTTCTGGATATACATCCAAATGATTCCTCACCAAACCACAAGGACAGATCCTCATCTATGTTCATAGCACTTATTTGTAATAGCTAGAAACTGGAAACAACCCAGATGTCCCTCAACCAAGGAATGGATTAAAAACTGTGGTACATCTACACAATGGAATACTACTCAGCTATCAGAAAAAAATGAAATCATGCAATTTGCAGCCAAATCCATGGAACTAAAAAAGCTCATCCTGAGTGAACTAACCCAGACTCAGAAAGATGCACATGGCATCTATTCACTTATAATTGGATTTTAGCCATATAGTACAGGATAACTATTGTACAACGAACACACCAAAAGGAACAGGAACATAGATTTTTTGATGAGACACTTTGCCCTAATGGTGCTGCCATGTAGGCCCCCAGTATATGAGGAGGATCTTGGCCCTCATGTGACTACTGAACTCTGGTGGGGAACTGGTGTTTGGGGATATCCCACTCCGGAGGACTAGAAAGGGAGGGTGTGAGGGTCGACTGGGAGGGGAGGAGGGGGGAACTGTGATGGAGATGTGGCTTGAAGTAGTGAATAAACATTAAAAAGACCTCAAATGACAGCATATGCTGGTGAGGCTGTAGAGAAAGGGAAACACTCCTCCATTGCTGGTGGGAGTGCAAACTTGTACAACCACTATTGAAATCAGTCTGGCAATGCCTTAGAAAACTTCGAATAGCTCTACCTCAAGACCCAGCCATACCACTTCTGGGTATCCACCCAAAGGATTCCTCACCAAACCACAAGGACAGATCCTCATCTATGTTCATAGCAGCCTTATTTGTAATAGCTAGAAACTGGAAACAACCCTCATGTCCCTCAACTGACGAATGGATAAAAAAATTGTGGTACATTTGCACAATGGAATACTACTCAGCTATCAGAAACAAGGAAACAATGCAATTCACAACAAAATGTATGGAACTAAAAATGCTCATCCTGAGTGAGCTAACCCAGACTCAGAAAGATGCACATGGCATCTACTCACTTATAATTGGATTTTAGCCATATAGTACAGGATAACTATATTATAACGAATGAACCAAAGGGGGACAGGAACATAGACTTTGTTACCTATTAAGAGGACAATTTGCCCTAGGAGTGCTACCATGTTGGGCCCCAGTGCAAGAGGAAGCTCTTAGCCTGCATACAACTGTTGAACTGACAGTGGCTGATATATAGGGTCTCTCCACTTCAGAGGAGTGGAAAGGGTAGGAGAGGAGAGGGTGGGAGGATGGAACTGGGAACTGAGAGGGGTGGAATGAGGGTACTGTGATGGGGATGTAACTTGAAGCAATAAATAAACAAAAACAAAAAAATAAAAAGAAGTGAGACTGTCTCTATGCCTACTGTGGAGTGATAGGAAATAATAAATGAAAAAGAGCCTCTATACAGTATACCAGCTTTTATCATGGAAGCACCGAAGTCACACATATCCACTCATACTTGAATATATGTTGTGATGGAAAAAAAAAAGGATAGAAGAAATATTTTAAGTTAAAAATAATGTTTCTTGGAAGAATAGTTAGACTAGGTTGGAAATAATTGATTTGGAAGAGAGATTTCTCATTACCTGATTTTGTAGTTTTGATAAGGACAGTGTAATCTTTTTATAACTATACAGAAAATACAAATGAGATCTACTGGGGATATGGTTTATTGGTAGAGCTCTTGGGCTCTCAGAACTGAAAAAAATACACAAAACACAAGCAACTTATAAGCAAAGAGAAATATGCAAATTTTGAAGGCAATAAAACTAAGATCAACTTCATTTCAGAAGCTAAGCCATACAGTCACTCAAAAGATTTCATTAGTCTAGAACTGCATTAATACATATGTGTGCACACTCAGACACACAGATACATACTTGTATATTAGTATGAGCAAAAGAGCATATGCTGGAATCAAAAGAATCCAAGAATTTTAGTGTAAGAGAAAAGACATGCAGGTGTATGAGTTCAAATTCAAATTACTTAGAAATTGTACTTTGGTCATGAATTCATGTAATTTTTTATTTCTAATACTCTCACATGTTTTGTCCATTGAAAATGCCATAAAGAATAGTCATTAAAGTTACTGGTACACAAGGGACTAAAAAAATCATTTCCTATTTAGAGCTTACTAGAGTTTTTATAAAAAAAAATTTTGTCTTTTCCAGGTTCTGGACAAATGAATGCACATAATCCTAAAGGAATTCTAGAAGAACTTGGCTCATAACAACAACCATCAGGAACCAACTTGAAATTGTTCAACAGGACAAACTGGAAGATAATAATAATAATAATAATAATAATAGCTCCAATATATTTATGTTTAAAATATATTAAAGTATCTGGTTTCATAATTTTACCCAATGATACATATATACATATTATAGCATATCTATAAATATGTTAATTGACTTGAGAGATGCTAAGAAAATGATCAATTTTTCTAAAAGGTGTGACTAGTAAGAAAATCATCCCATTGAGCCTGTATTTCCTATACAAACCCACCTCAGTATTAACAAGTTGATGAGAAATAGTCTCTATATACTCTAGCAAATGAAGGAAAAATTAATGTGAAGTTCAAATATTATCAACTCTTTACTTTCAATAATATAATTAGTTCAGACCACAAACTTCAATGAAGCTAGGAAGATTATTATTATGGCATCATACTGACAGCCCATTAACCTGTGGATCAGTTTTAAAATCCCAAAAGGATGATAGCTGAATAAGAAAAGGAAAGAAAATCTGGTAAGAGGTAAGGGCCAGGACAAGGGTAGGAGAAGAGAAGGAAATAATATCTAATTGATGAAATGTTACTCTAGTATTTCAGTCAGGGCTCATTACAGGAATGGAACTGATAGAAGGAACTCATAGGAAAGAAGATTTAATAGATTGTCTTACAAGAAATTTGCTGGGTAGTTCAACAGTGGCTATTTTCACCACCGAATGGTTGAGAGTCTGGTAGCTGTTGTTCAGTTCACAAGGATAGATTCCTCAGCATTCCAATCTGGAGCTGAAACATTGGAGGATTTCTGAGATCATCGGTGTCAGTTCACTTTGGAAGGCTGAGGAAGATGAGTGTGTATGTCAGTGAAGGATGACAACAACAGTAACACATTGATAGACCTCGCCGTCACCAGCAACTGGGGAAAGGTGGGCAAGCATACAGCAGCAGCCTTTCTCTTAAAACCCTTTTTATCAGAATGCTCCCCAAAAGATGTTACCCACTCTGGGGAACAGTCTTCACCTATAAGGTATTGTATCCAGAGAACACCCTTGCAAAGCAGCTCAGAGGTGTGTCTCATACCTGATTACAGATCCAGTCGGGATGACAAGTAATACTGACCATCACAACTGGGTAATACCAACACCACTGTAAACTATTCTTACCCCATTGTGAACTTGACCCTGAAATAGCCCAAAACATGGCAATCAAGCTTCATATGGTATGTATGAGTCAAAGGTAAATGTGGAAAGGACACAGAGCCTAAAGACAAACAATTTAAGAAATTTCAAGTGATCAAATGACAAATCTCTGCAACAGATAAACTTGAAGAAAAATAAAAAAAGTAAATAAGTTTAATGACAAGAGATGTAGAAAATCTCCAAACAAATTAATGTATGAAAGAACTAATACTTCAACATAATACATTAAGACTGCCATAGAAATTTGAATGCCAAGTAGATTTTTTTCAATACAATTGTTAGAACCATATTCTCTCAGTAACATATATATATATATATATATATATATATATATATATATATATATATATATATTAAATCTTTACAGATAAGAGCTATTGTGTTTGCAGTTAATCTCAGAGTATTTAAGGGTGTGTTGGAGCCAGTGCAGTTATATTTAAACAACTGAAAATCTGTCAACCAGCCAGGTGGTTGGCAACGCAGGACTTCACTGCACTATTTGCACTAATTTTTAGTTTGTTTGGATTTTCTATAATGGTATTTTGAAACGAAATAAATGATATAAATAATGAAGATCTGAAGATCTTGCCTTTATTGAGAAGGTTTCTGAAGTTGAGGCAGAAATTCAGCTAGAGCTCACTGCTGTGAGGCAGAAAAGGAGTAAATTGGATACGGAGCGAGTGGCATTTTAGAGGTTAAGACATCTGTACATTCTATGGATTAGGCTCCAATTTGCATGAGCTGAACCATCAATAACATTTTCCAGTATGGATGGTTCATATGAAAAATATAAAATATAACAAGTGTGGATGGAAGGAGGAGAAAAAGGAAACCATGTAGAACCACTTGTACATAGAAAGGCATGACAAAGTCATTCTGGAGGACCACATGGAATTTTCTCAGATATCTCAAAAGATCTGTGATATGATAGTGACCCCAGCTCTGGACACGCATCCCACGGAATTGAAGTCATTGTTGAGCAAACGTTTCACTTCCTTAATTATTGCTGCATTAGACACAATAGCCAAGTGGAGAAAAAAGAAAGGGCCCAACGACCACTAATGGACAATAAAAATGTGTTGCACCCTGGAATACTATTCAGCCATGTAAAGAATAACATCCTGTCATTTGAAACATGATGCAACTGAAAATAAGTATTTTGAATAAACTAAGCCAGGCACAGGAGGCCAAGTCTTGTACAATCTCATGTGGAACCTGGAGTATTTAATTTTATAAAGCAGTGAACACCAGAGGCTGAGGAATGATGATTGAAGAAGAGCAAATGGAGTGACTGTAAAAGTTGATGATTTGATGATAGCAAGTTTAGACAGGAGGAGGAGGCTCGATGAGGGCATTTGTTATGTTAATGTGCCCAGTGGCTCAAAAACCAAGAAGAATCTTGAATGTCTTCATCATAAGAAAATGAAAGTTTTTATAGAAACAGATGTTTAATGTTTCAAGTCATTATATGATCTCCATAGCTATGAACAACTTCATTATTTTGTATATTAGTTTAAATTAGTATGCAAATAGAAACAGCTCTGGGATACCTGCTGGAGATCTGGGAGAGTGTCTTTTTGTGAAACTGAAAACACTTAGAAGCAGACAGTAGTAACATGGAAATATATGACACAAAACCATGACCTCTGTTCCCAGAATTTTACATTGAAGATATCTATTATATATCCCAATGAAGACAGAGAACCAGGGGAAGTCAGTCCAGAGATGCACATTCAGGATCCATCAGTGTGAAAAGAGAGTCTATTGGCAAGAGCTGGATGAGACCTCATCTAGCAATTATGAAAACAAAAAGAAGAACTAGGAATACCTGGAGGAACACAGTTTCAGATGCCACAGAATGTGCAGCACAAAGGAAGCAGAGGACAGACAGCATGTGTGCAGAGTGAAAGCCAGAAATGAATCCAAATTTTCCTTCTTCAAAAGTGTCATGGTAATAACTCAGAAGTCAGACTTCACAGAAGGTATCCTAACAGTTGGATTTACTGATAAGCAAATGAGCCTGGGGCCCCTTCAGAGTCCACCTGCAAGTGCAGCACCCAGCTACAGATGGATGTCTGCTTAAAGGTACAAATGCCAAGAGTCTGATTGCAAATGAAAACCAATAAAACAAAGAGCAAAGAAACATCTGCAATATGACCAGTAATGCTTGTAATTCCATAGTGCAACAAGAAATCTGAAAACAGTAGAACTCATTCCCATTGGGGTACATATGAATTTTCAGTCTACTACCAGTCTACACCAGTCAATCGAGAGGAACTGCATACTGAGCTTCCCTACATTTTCTTGAATTCAGTGAGAACTGATTAACCCATTTAGATGAAGCTAAACCTATCTTTACATAGAGCTAATTATGTACTAATGCATACATTCAGTAATGCCATGAGGCTGTCCATCTGCAAACTGCCAGAAATAAGCTGCCCAAATTCAGAGAAGAACTTATTTTAAGGCTGAAAAATGACACGGATTTAAAGCTTGCTTTTGCTGATTTGATAAACTGTAAGTTGAAACAATTACATTAATGTAGCCCATCTTAAAACCAGTTTTTTTTTTTCTAAAAAGAAAGTGAAGGAAAAAGTAATTGCTTTTAACTTCACATGTTAGCACAATAAGGATGATTTTATATGCTATTTTCTCAGACTGCCTTAGAATTGCTACCTTAGAAAACCATGAGCAGGAAAGAATTATCTGTTACCCTCATCTTGTAAGTGAAGGCTTCTAGAATGGTCTTTAGGGGTAAGAGGGACTAAGAGTTGGGAAAGGAAAGCATCTTAGTTTTAAGTGGTTTTCTGAGGCCATCTCTTTATATACTGTTGGTAAAAATATCAAAGGAGAAGTGGTGTGGTTCAAATGTTAGAGGATAATCGATACATTGAAGTGATTTAGAGAGGAAAGAGAGTTACATTGAAGGGAGCAAAGAGTGATCCTTGAGAATCCAGGAAGTGAAGAAAGGGATAGGTCCACAAAGCATGACAGAAAAGAGTCAATTAGAGAATGCTGAGCCTTTTCCAAGAGAATTCTATGACAGGAGGCCTTACTTGAACACTCTGGGGACTAGAGAAGATCAGTATATAGAGCAAAACCTTTCTGAACAACCAGAATGGGCCAACTCGTTTTTTCCCCTCTATTACAACCTCATGGGCCAGATCTCTTGCCTTTTCCTAGTGTTTCCAAATAAGGGGATAGAGTTTTAGTCTTGAATTAAAGGATTCTCTACTTGACACTACCACAGCCACTAAGTATTAAGTACAACACACATCATATGCTTATGATTCATATATTAGTGAATCCTGGCTTAATAAAATTTAAAGACTTGATTGAAAAAAAATCAGTGTAGCTATCCCTAAATTATATCCGGTTCTAGTTTTCTTTTTTAAAGTGTTTTGATAGTGTATTATATGTCCTAGGCTAGCCTCAAATCTGCTACAATGCAGAGAATTACATTTTCTAGCTATTATTTCCAGTTGATGTGGTAATGAAGTGACAGAAATCAAGCTTGGGCCTTTATACATGTTGGGCAAGTCCCCCACTAATGAATCTACAGCCCTGGAACTAAACTGTTTCATATGCTTTCTGCATTTATTTTTACTGCACTTGACAAATATGAATGATTATCCATAAATAAAGGGTTGAGCAGTCATTGGCATTTTAGAAAAAATATAGTTATGTTTTGAGTACCACAAACATAAATAGAATATTTCTTCATTATTTTAAGGTACCATTCATGGAAAATTGGGTTTTATAAGGTATAAAATCAAAATAGGACACATTTTTAGCTTGAATAAAAATGATACAATATAAGAACCAGAAAATCACAAACATAAAGTAACTCAGCATTGTTTCACCAAAAGAGAACTGGATAGTAAGATTCAAAAAGTTAGAAAATACACAAGCTTTAATAGTCTAATAGAATGAAACAGACGGTCGAAAATACAAAGTAAATTTATTTGGAATGTCTGGTGTCTATCCAAACTCTTCTAGATATTTAATTATACTTAAATCATTTCAGCTTAGGCTATTTTTAGATATCAGGATGCCTGACAATGCAAGACCCTGAGTGGAATGTGACAAGATGTGTCCAGTATTCATAATCAGAGCCATCTAGTTTAAAAAATGAAAATACTGCCAAGGGGCTTCTGTTGCTTTCCAATGCATTTGTTTTGATGGGCAGGGCTGTGATGGCTGCCAAGAGTGTAGTGCATTTCTCGAACAGTCAACCTTGAACAGAACTATAAGTTGTGGGGACTGACAGATCAGTGCTAAATCAGTTCTTTTAAAAACCCCATCATGAACCTCACATGGAAGTAAAAACGCCTCAGAGTGCAGCCTCCAGAGCAGCCTGGTGTTGTCAAATTGCAGATAATCTGGGAGAGATTTTTAGTGCTCTAATGCTCTTACTGCACACAGCAAGTGTGAACATAGAGGGCCCTGGATGCATTAGAGGCCTTTCTCCTCTAACTGAATGGCAGCTCATTTTGCTTCATCTCCTGTTCCAGTTTTGCTTACATGACACTGTGTTTTTGTTTTTTTTTCTGTTTTTGTTTTTTTTTTAGGTGCATTCCTGAAGCAGCCCTGAACAAACACAATCTCCATCGAAGTTCTCATTTCTATAGGAGACTATGCTGCTGAATGAGCCATCATCTTGACCTCTAGGGTTCTCTTCACAACCCAAGAACTCCTCCCCATGCTTCAAAAATAACAGAAGGAAAGTCTTACAAGGACAAAGGCTTCACTGAATAAATTTTTTTTCCTTTCTGTTTTGTGTACAGAACAAGTAGCAAACTATAAAACTACAGCTTCTTAGGTAAACGCATACTGGTTGAAAGTTTCCTTCCCTGTGAAGTCTACTGTTCTTTTCTAACCTGTAATATGCAAACCTCAAAGTTCTATCCTTAGGTCAATTTAAAGTTTACTAAAAAGTAACTGTCTATAATTTCTTTAGTTGCACACAATGAAAAGAAGAAGGAAAGTGGGAAAACATAGCCAATATAACTATCCATTCCCTAGGGAACAAGCAAACAAATCCTGTTATAACTAAAATTCCATTGTAATGTGATAATAGAACCTGATACGTGTTTCTTAACAAATGGATCTCAAGATATACTGGTCGAAATGAATCAAAGGCATAAAATAAAGTATGCAGGATATCAGATATTTTATAAGTTATTATTAGACATTTATTTACATGTATGAGTTAGTAGTATCTAAAAAACCATGTACATAGCAATTCATGCATTTGCAGAGTGAATATAAGACACCATCTTCACAGCCACATTGGTGTTTTATAATTTCCATTCTTTCTGTGCACTCTATCCTTTTTTGATGGGTCTTTTTAACACACTGTTGCTCCAAAAACCTTAAATCATAAACACAGATTGCAAATGGAAATAAACAAAATGAGAAAATAAAAATTGAAAATAATAATTAGCAATTAAACTACAGAACTGAGTAGAAAATGAAAGATCCTACAAAGAAAGAATAAACTCAGGTGAGTTTGTTTGGTGGCTTCCAAAGGCAAGACAATGAAAATGGTATAGACAACACAAAAGATAGGTTATCTGTAATTAGAAAGTGTTAAACACTGAGGGAGGGATTTAAAATTTCTTTATAGTTTTAATAAATTTTAAAGAAATTGTAGAAAAGGAATCTTCACATTTGGAAGAGAAGTTATAAAGTAACAAAATTGGGAGCCCAAATTAGAACATAGGTATTAGTTTGAAATGATGAGTATAAAGGGATGATGTTTTATCAGTTTGTATGTATGTGTAAAGAATAAAAGTAAAATAAATTCTGTGAATCATATATTATTTCTCCTGCCATACACATATATATGCAAACATTAGACACATATTTTACATATACTTAGGGTACTAGGATTTTTTTAAAAAGTAAGTTTGAGGGACTCCATGAGTTGTATATCCACAGATTCTACCTACTCTCTCAGGTTGAAAAATAATAGAATATCTAAAGTGCATTTATACTAAACATACACCTTGATTTTTGTCAGTGTTCCTTGAACAATACAGCATGACAGTGACTTCCTTAATGCTTACACTATGATGCACACTATCACTAGTCTGGAGACAATTTGAAGTGATAGGAAGATGGGAAGATGTCATGAGTTCTATGGAGATGGACTACAGCATCCCATGCAGGAGAAGGAAGTATCTTCAAGTTTTGAACTCCATCTAGGTGAACCTGGAACCAATTCCCTACCAACACTGAGGGGTGTTTGATAATCTGTTTTTCACCCATTTAAAATGCCACATAAAGCCATGTCCTCAGTCCACTGACCATGCACGATAGGCTTTGAACAACTCCCTGATGAGTTGTAAATATACTAAAATGTACTAAACAGTTGAAGAAACCTATTACCAGATGTTTCCTCAGTGAGAAACATGTAGCTCACTTAGCATTGACCTCTGCGCTGTCTTAGTGACAACTAGCCACACTTTCCTGAGAGGCCCAGGACTTCAGCTTACTTGTGTGCTTGTTAAGAAAATGGTGTTGTCAAAGTCTCTGTGAATAATTCATATATACATCAGCCCTGTTGCCTTTAGAAAATGCATCTCTCCTTGGAATCATCCACCACGTGTGCCTCTTATAGTCATTTTGCCTCCTCTTCATCATAGATCCCTGAGCTTTGAGGGAAGGAGTATAATAATGGCATCCCAGTTAAGAATGAAAAAGCATTTTGAAATTGATAGCTGCTGGGAGAGGGAAAATAAGTGCCCTTCCATGTTGTGACACAAGATATATAACCACACTCTAGATCAGGCCTCATGGTCAGGAGTAACTGACCTACACAAGACAATCACCATGATTTTTATCAGTGTATGTGTGTGTGTTATTTCTTTTTGTTTTTTAGGGAAAAGAATGTACACTAGGTTGAGTAGAGAGGTGGTGATGTGTCTGGGAGGAGGAGTTGGGAAGAATATGGTAAAGATATATTATATTGGAATTAAATAAATTCTGAAAACAAGAATGGCACCAGTGACCATCTCGTCAGTCTATTCACACATCCATTTCTTCAAATCTCATGAATAGCCTCGAACATGACTTCATAGATACTATATCACATCTCTCCCACTAGTGCTTTTATTTACATCAACATTTATTTCTTTTTGCTGCAATATAAAGTTAGGTTTCTTGCATGCATAGGCAAAGGCCTATGAATATATAAAGAAACATCTATTCCCTCCAGACACCATTAGACTAAAGAAAAGAAAGGAATTCTATCCAATTCCAGTGTGATAGACTTATGAGACTGTTGGAGTTCTTACAGGAGCATGGGCAACTGCGAAATAGCTACATCAGTAGGAAGCTTCATCCCAAGAATGGCTATCTCATAGGCAGCTGTAGCACCAGAACATCCCTCCTTCCAGTCTTCCTTGTACTCCTTATACACTAGAGTACTACAAAGACCACATGCTACTGGTCTCAGCACCAGGATTTAGGCTCCTGTTGGCTCCTCTCTTCTTGTGAGCTCCATGGAAAGAATTCAGAAGAGACGCAACCAGTACAACTTAAAAAAATCAGTGGATTGAATAGTAGGGGACAACACATTCTCAATACCTGATAGTTAACAATGACCAAAAGGCTAGTGTCCATTTCTAGGAAAGCTTTATATTAGATCTAATCCTGGAACAAGTAGCTTTCTTAGGGGATATTTTATTGTTCGAATGATTAGCATGCTCTTTAGGATGAACTCTTATGTGAGGGAGAAATGATTATATACATCCTTGTTCTTCATCACAAAGGCTTCATTTATGGAACTAGGAGGTGAAGCCAGTAAAGTGTTTGATGCACAGCAACAAAGACAAGTGAAGATTCCCAGGATCCTTATAAAAAGCTAGTGTACAAGTACAGGGCTTTCATTGCAATAAATGCCAAAAAGTGACCTCCAAGGGAGAAGATTTAATGGCATCTCCATTTCTAATACTCTCACCAGTAAATCTTTGATAGGTAGGGAGGGTCTGGAAACAGAATGATCCCTTGGGCTTGCTGGAAACTAGTATAGCTTTTTTAATTTTTAAAAATATTTGTTTATTTTACATTCCAATCACCATTCTACTCCCTCCTCCCAGTCCCATCCTTCCATGCACTTACCCCAAACTCCTCCACTCAACCTGGTACCAACCCACTCTGGGATATCAAGTCACATCAGGACTAAGTATTGTAGGGAGTTAGATTAATATAAATTAGATAATTTAGTAAATATATAGGGGTTTCTGATGCAGTCTCTTAATTTGGAACATGAAGATCAACTTGGTTGTGACCAATTAGCTTATCAGCTTGTGGACTAAAAACAGGAAACAGGAAAGATTTAATGGACTAAAAAACAAGGTTGAAGCCAGGTGAAAAACAGGAAAGACTTATTTGGACTAAAAAACAAGGTTGAAGCCAGGAAAAACAGGAAAGACTTAATGGACTAGAAACAAAGTATTTGGCCTGGCATTGTTTTCAGTGCTAAGTGGGTGGAGCCCAAATTAAGCTGAAACAGGTGGAACAAGGAGAGATCCTATTTAAGGACAAGTGCATGGATCAAAGGGCCCCATGCTAAAGAGCTCAAATGCTAGCGAGTCCTCACACTAGAAAGGACAATGATCATCTGATGGAGAAAGTGCTGGTGAATTGATGGCCAGATCTCCCTGAAGCAGAAAGAAGCTGGTGAGCAAAGAAAGCCTCAGCAAGACAGCAAAAGGCCAAGGACTAAACCCTGTGGCTCAGCTTTTGCCTAGAGGGGTTTGACCTGTCCCAACAGTGGCCTAAAGGAAACTGTGCCTGGCTTTGAGGATTGAGGCGGAGTGGCAGAGTTGCTGATATGAAGGAAGTAAGGTGGCCTACAGACGCTGAGGTCTCCCAGAGAGAAGAAAGCCTCAAGCCTTATTTAAGGGGAGACTGCCATAGCCAATTTACCCTGACGAATTTACATCTGTGATATTCCAAAAGAAAAAAGACAGCTAAGTGCATTAAAGTGTCTACCACAAAGACTGTGTTCCTGATGACTGAGGACCTGCTCCAGAGACTGTATCCTTCTATAGATAATAATTGTAATAGTTATCAATAGGTTTAGTGGTTGGGTCAAAGGGGTTGTAGAAATTTGTAGGATTAATAGTTAAGTGTTTATATTTGTATAAGTAAATATTGTACTAATAAATAAGAATTAAATAATTTTTAAAAGTTCGGTTACAAAGAGTCTCCCCCTTCCACTGAGGAAAGAAAAGGAAGTTCTGGTATGAAAATAGGATCTAGAGGGAGGTAACCTTGTCTGAGTCAGAGATAGTCCCTGTTCCAATTGTCAACCCAACTGCTTCATGTGTGTAATGTGTCTACGACGGGTCCATGCATGTTCTTTAGTTTTTGGTTCAGTCTTTATGAGACCCCTTGTGTCCCAGTTAATTGCTTATGGGCATCTTCTTGTGGTGTCCTTGATCTCTCCAGCTCTCTCAAATATTCCCTTGATTCTTCAAGACTCCCTGATTTTCACCTCATGTTTGTTTGTGTGTCTGCATCTGTTTCCATTTTTTGCTGGATAAGCTTCTCAGATGGCATAATGTTGGGTTCCTGTTTGGATCCCTCTTTTCATTTACTTCTTATGTCCAGTTTATTTCTCCTACTTGATGGATTCAATGACCATCCCTTTGTGCCCTCTTTGTTACTTAATTTCTTTAGGTCCGTTGATTATAACATGGTTGTCCTGTACTTAATGGTTAATATCCACTTATGGGTGAGTGAAAAAAAAAGTATTTGCACTTTTTTGGGTCTGCGTTACCTCAGTCAGGATGATCTTTTCTGGTTCCATCCACTTGCCTGCAAATTTCATGATATTCTTGTTTCTGAATATGGAGTAGTACTCCATTGTGTAGATGTACCATGATTTCTTTATCCAGTCTACAGTTGAGGGACATCTGGGTTAGGAAACCAGTATAGTTAAAGTAGTGGCCTTTAGGTTCAGTGAGAGGTCCTGGACCCAAAAATATGACTGAAAATGATTGAAGAAGATATCTAAAACCAATTTCTTTTCTCTAGAAGTAAACACATGCATATGCATGTCCACCTGCATTCACATAAACACATATGCAACCATATACAAATGTGAATACCACATACAAAAATAAAACAAAATGGTGATAAAATGAACATCTCCAGTAGAAAGTAATCTTATGACCTTCTGGACAGTTCAGGATCCCATGTCACTACCAAAGCAGGAGATGTTTCTCAGGTCACATTGGCATTCATGCCACTATTAACATAGTCCTGAAGAGCAAGTTCTTAATTTACAAATCAGTGTTGTAAGGGTCGTGTTCATCCCAAATGAGTTTCAGGCCTGCTAATATCCAACTACTTGGTTAATATTGAAACAAAAGTACCTGTATGCGTGGGAAAATAGTAGTGACTAGAATCTCTGATAAGGGTCTTAAGATCTCCCTCTCTTCCAGGTTTGTAATTCCCATCTACATAAGTCAATTAGCTGTGTTGCCCTGCCTATTTCCTTGGCAATATTGAAGGCCAAGGTGTTCTCTAAGTCAGCACTGTCTGCTACATTGTGGTTGGTTGTGGTATTCCCATAGGAAATGGTGACATTGCAGGTTCCTGACCAGGGATCCTGAAGATCCTGTCATCCGAAATTAGTTTCTATCACAAGCCGTTTAAACATGGAGTGATTTATTTGTAGGTCATTATTTAACTCAAAATGTATCCATGACCGATGTTCAGTGCCCCACTAATTGTGGAATCAAAGCAAATATTTTCAAATAAATACCTTCAAGAATCCATGGATGTTATTTTTTGTACAATAGGACATCAGTAATATATCTCACCAACTGTGAAAAAGTAAACTCTGGGTGTTGAGGAATCTGCTCATGAACAAACTTTGAACATTTATTCTATTTTTACATTAAAGAATTAAAGGAATTAAAAATATATTGCAAAATTGTAGCAAATAAAATCCTTAGCTGTATCTGTGTTCAAATAATGTCTATGTTTAATTTAATATGTGTAACGATTCTAGATAATAGTTTCAATGTGCTTCTAAGGAGACTATTCGAGCTTATTCTCTGTCGCTGTGACAAGCACTGTCCGAACCAGTTTCAGGTGTGGGAATGCATTATTTGGCTTACACTTCAATTTCAGAGTGCATAAGTGAGAGAAATCGGGGCAGGAACTAAAGCAGAGACCATGAAAGAATGCTGCTCTCTGGCTTGCTTTCCTTGGCCTGCTTAACCGCTTTTTCTTAAAGAACAGAGAGCAACCTGCATAGAACTGCACTGCCCACACTCCCACATCAGTTAGAAACTAAGAAAACACACCCGAAGGCATGCCAACTGGCCAACCTGGTGGCAGCAATTCCTTAGCTGAGATTTCCTCTATCCCTGTATGCCAAGTTGACACTGAATATTAGCCATCCTAGAGAACAATGCAATTTTAAAACTAAGTACCTAGTTATTATTTTTTTCATTAGGAAAAATAAGCCCAAATGCCTAGTTATATCTTGGTCAGTCACACTGGTAAAGTCAAAGATAAAAGTGGTTTAGAACAGTATTAGAAAAGTCGCCAGAGGGTAAAATATTTGGAAAACTGAAAATCACTTTATCTTTGTCCTTTTCTAAAGGTAATTTTTTTCCTTGGGGAAAACTTTTTGTTGTTGTTTTCTGTGCTGTCACAAAGTAGTTTCTGTGCACTCTGCAATCCCCAATAATGCCAGCAGTGTGATTGCCAAGGGGGATGACTCTGATTCCATCTGTTTCTTATTTCCTCACCAGCCAATTGTTGATGTGTAGAGGGTCTGAGTTTTAACAACACAAGGGTCCAGAGACAAAAACATTATTCATACTTCCATGGAGAAGAGAGAATAATAAAAAATAATAATAATAAGGCAGATCTACATAGTCTCTTACAGTTGGGTTCATCCTACTCTATACCTGATGTCACACATTGACTGTTATCCTGAGCCTACATTTATGTTTGAGAGCATTTTACATGACTAACAGCATATTGCTTTATACAGTCTTCCCTTTTCTCTCCAACCTTTTTGTTTTTATTTTGTATATGTCCTCAGAATCTTAAGATTTAAGAATGAAATACTTTGTTCAGGTTAAAAGCTATACAAAAAAGTACAAAGGGCTATTGGGAGTTGGGGGGTTCTTGAATGGACTTTTGATATTTCCATTTCCTGGTGCAGTGGAGTCTACAGAATGAAGATGGTAAAATCAGGAAATTTCAACAATGTAATGATGTGGGTTGAAATAGTATCCATTGTCACTGAGCCCCACTCAATTTCTTTCCCAGTCCTAAATATTCTTGCTTAAAAAAATACATTTTTAAATGGGCTTTCCTTTTGTTTGTTTTTGTATATGTGTTTGCATATGGAATCACAGGATATGGCATTTTCATGGAAGTCAGAGCACAACGTTCATGAGTTAGTTAATTTCTTCCACTATAGGGGTCTGAAGATTCAAATATAGATCATTAAATTGTTGGAAAGTACTTGACCAGCTGATCCATCTTTCCAGCTCCATGCCAAATACTTGTCTTCCCTCTCATCACTCACACTGCTAGAAACATCATATAAATTGTTCATTCTTCTAAGAACAAAAAATATATACAGCCCTACGTATCATTCACACTCTTGGGAATAAAACACACATACATATATATGTCCATGCATATGTATATATAAGTACATATGTATATATACATATGTGTATATATAAATATATGTATAAGCACACACATATATACATATATGTATATGTATATATATGCTTCTACCCATTTACCTATCATTTATATTGTGGAAATATAACACACATATAACCTCATGCATCCTGTCAAATGAAAGCTATTCTTTTGTTTTGAGTGAAGTATTTAAAGGTGTAAAATTTAAGTTTACTAGTTTTCTCATCCTTTGAACTCACGTTATCTTGAATTATTAATACTTTTCTGAACTTGTACATTATATGTTTGAAATTTTGGTCTTGTCTTCATCCAATTGCTTTCATACTCCCTAGAGAACAAACATTATTTACAATCCACCTTGCTCCAGGTATTCAGCAGGAATCTTTGCATATACTAAATATTTAATGAATATGTTCTGAATGAATTATTTTAGAAAACAACAAATGACAAACATTTGTATTTTTTTCCAAAAATAGAAATTCAAATATTGTATGATTATTTTAGGAATGTCCAAAAATATCATTTAAAAAAAAAAGGCAAGGCAGTTTCTTTTTTCTTTTTGTTCCTGTTCTTTATAGAGGGTGTAAGGCATAATGTATTAGTTCTATTTTTGCTTCAGTACTTGAAATGGTGTAAAAATGGTTTGTGCTCTTCTGTGCAATAAATGTGTGCTTCTCAAAATGTGTATGCTGAAGTCTACATCTCCAGTGGTTTGGCATTTGGAAGTGAGACCTTAGGAAGTAATTAAAAAAAAATGATTAGTGTCCTTGCAAGAAGATCCAAAAGATTAGTGGATTAATGTTTAAATGGGCTAAATTCTCCAATCAAAAACATAGCAGGATTGCCTAGATATAAATGGAACTAATATTTGCTACCGACAAGTGACTCATATAGAATGAAAGTGAAGGAATGAAAGAAGAAGATATGTTGGAGAAATGGTTATGAAAATTAGCAGGGATAGGTGGGCAATACTTTTTACATATTACAGTTTCCCTTACTGTGATAAGGCACCTGAGAAAAGAAAGGTCAAGGAAAAAAATTGGTGTTTTCCCTCCTGGCTTCATGCGTTTAAATCCACAGTTGAATGGTTCTGCTATTTTGAGTGGTAAAGTAAAGCTGTTCACCTGTTGTTGGCTGGAAAGAACGTATAAAAGTTAAGTAAACCATAAACCAAAGAGAGGATAAGAAGGAGAAGGAGAAGGGCATTGATCTCCTGTCATGCTCCTAACAGTCTAACTTTCTTTCACTAGGCTCTATCTACCTCTGAGGTACTCTATCACATCCCAGTAACACCACTAGAGGGTAGCAAGGCTTTTTAGTCAGGGGCCTTATGGGATATTTGGAAAGGCTATCATAGCAAAATTAAGATAGCATTTTGCACATTACTCTCAGAACGTACATTTGTCAAGACCCCTATATAAGTAAACATGAAAATTACAAATGTGTAAGGTTCTCATTAGGGGAAATCAATAAAATGTGTTGTCTTTTTTTCAGTGGTTCACATTCAAACCGCCTTATATCTCACTGATACCAAGAAATAGTAAAAGTATGGCAAAGCCAGAAAAACAACTGAAATAAAATCAAGTTGTAAGAAACATTCTGGCTTAGTCAGGAAATTTCAGACTCCATTTGCATTTATTTAATTTCCTGGAAATTTAGATTCTGCTTTTCTTTTCTTTTTTTTAGATTTTCTTTTAAAAATGTTTAATTAGCATAAAATATTAGGTTTCATTATAGCATTTACAAACATATTTTTAACAGACAATCCTCTCCTCACTCCTCCACCCTTTTGCACCTTTCCACCACTAGTAATCTCATTTTTTTTTTTTTTAGGTATTCTGTTTTTTTTTTTTTTTAATTTCTTCAAGTTACAATCTCAATCACAATCTCCTCCCTACTCCCCCCTCCAGTCCCACTCTCCCATCCTCTTCCCTTTTTTTTTAAGTTTAAGGTATAGCTTTTTCCTCCCAACAGCTCCCCCTTTCAGTTCAACAAATGGTTCTTTCTCTTACAACAATAAATACAATACAAAACTAACAGAAATAGATAGGCCACAATTATCAGAGTTATATGGCTTAGCATACATTCCCAATGTCCAGTTCATATGTATTTAGCACCTGACTTTAACATTCTACTATCTAACCATCTCCATGAGTTTAAAGTTCTCTATCTAACTCAGCTTTCATACTAAATTGCATCACAATTTTAAAAACATCTTCTTAGATCCAGAACACCCTCTTGATTCCTAAACAACTCAAAATTTAACTATGAGACTCTAGCTATCTATTCTTCAACCACCTCAGAGATCTGAAAGGGATAAATATACCTGATTATATAGGAAGTGCAGGGCCCGCAGCTTCCAAAACTAAGAAATGACATACCAGTGGCTGCCTGGACAGTTCCCATTTTCTCTCAATACATTACAGCATCAATCTTTAGCTGTTTGGCCCCATTTCTCTGATAGACATTGATTGTAGGCCAGGAATTATGACGGACTTGCCCACCCTGTCTTGGCAGAGCTAGGCTGTCGACTTACCTGCTTCCAAGTTTTGTCCTTTTTGGACAGCATTCTGTCTACAGTTGAAGCAAGGGGTTTTTCTTGCCAAGAAATAGGCTTGCCACTAATTCAATCATCTCCCACTGGAGATTCTTTGATGCTCATCTTCTACTTGGAGTAGAATAGGGGGTGCTGTCAGGAGCTGACATGTCTAGATATAAAAAAAAAATCTGAAGTTAAGAAAACTTCTTTGAATGCCATATTCTGCAGATCTCTTGAGGTTTTTGAAAACGCCCTATCTATCTCTTATATTTAGATAAGCAAATGTTGCTTGTCTCTTAGCAACTTGGCTGAAAAGCTTCTGTAAGGCAAAAGACACTGTCATTGGAACAAAACAGCAGCCTACAGACTGGGAGAAAATCCTCACCAACCCCACATCTGACAGAGGGCTAATATCCAAAATCTACAAAGAACTCAAGAAATTAAATGCCAAGAAACCAAATAATCCAATCAAAAAATGGGGGAAGGAGATAAATAGTGAATTTACAAAGGAGGAATCCCTAATGGCTGAGAGACACTTGAAGAAATGCTCAACATCTTTAATCATCAGAGAAATGCAACTCAAGAAGATTCTGAGATTCCATCTCACACCTGTCAGAATGGCTAAGATCAAAAGCTCAAATAACAGCACATGCTGGCAAGGGTGTGGAGAAAGGGGTACCCTACTCCATTGCTGGTGGGAGTGCAGGCTTGTGCGGTTGACCTATGGAGGTCAGTCTGGCGATATCTTAGAAAACTTGGAATGGCTTTGCCTCAGGACCCAGCCATACCACTTCTGGGTATACACCCAAATGACTCCACACCGAATCATAAGGAAGTTTCCTCATCTATGTTCATAGCAGCCTTATTTGTAATAGCTAGAAACTGGAAACAACCCATATGTCCCTCAACCGAAGAATGGATTAAAAAACTGTGGTACATGTACACAATGGAATATTACTCAGCTATCAGAAACAATGAAATTATGCAATTTGCAGCCAAATGGATGGAACTAGAGAAGCTCACCCTGAGTGAGCTAACCCAGACTCAGAAGGATGCACATAGCATCTATTCACTTATAGTAGGATTTTAGCTATATAGGACAGGATATCGATACTACAACCAATGCACCAAAGGGAACATGGACATAGACTTTTAATTTTTTTATTTTGTTTGTTTGTTTTTGTTGGTTGGTTGGTTTTTTAGTTTTCTCTCCCTGGCAATGAGACACTTTTCACTGGTTGTACTGCCTTGTAGGTCCCCAGTGTATGAGGAGGCTCTTGGCCCTCATATGACCTCTGTTCTGGGGTAAGGGACTGTTATGTAGGGACACTCCACTCCAGAGGAGTGGGATGGAAGGGTTGGGGGGGTAAAAAAAAATGAAATGTGAAGTTTCGGCCTTTTGCTGCCAATTGTCATAAACTGTTTAGGATAATTAAGAAATGCAAACTAGTAGTCATTCAAGTTTGTCATTTTGTTAGGTACTATGATAGTCTATTATAGTTATTTTCTAAGCTAATCAGGTTCTGCTTTTCTTCTTTTTGTTTTCTTCTTTTCTTCTTTCAGATCTGTATCCCTCCAAATAAACATGAGGGAAGCAAGCAGAATGTCTTTACTAATTCTAATCAGTGAATTCAAGCAATTGTTTTGACTTTAGGTGAGCAGGAAATGTCAATTAAATTCGAAGACATGCCTAACACTGTAAAATATAGCAGTTATGTCTTTCAAAACACTAGCAAACAAGTTACATTGCACTAGACTTAACACATCAAGCTTAATAAATAGTGATGTTTATGTCCCATGCTAATATTATCTAAAAATTTGAACTAGTTTAACGGTGTACTATCTATATTACTAGTTAAATTTGTCAATATTTTTCTCAATGGTATTTGTTCCCAACATTTTAAATTTCCTAAACAACTTAGGAACAGTATATCTGATCTTCCTTTGCAGATGACTCTGACTATAAACGGTAGCAAGGTGATACAGGATGACTTCTCAGTGGGATTTGTTTGCATATGTTTAAAAGAAGGTGCTTAAAGCCATGTAGGCAGTAATTCCTATATCTGTTTAGAGCGAAGTCCTTAACATGCCTTCCAAGACATGGAAACCTTTCCACCCTTTTAAACTCCTGCAACACACAAAGCTTTCTGCTCCAGGCTTCTATTTAAAGTCTTTCCTCTATTATGTTTCTGCAGGGATTTCAAGGGCTGCTTCTAGATCTCTTTCTACTACTTCTTCTTCTTTTTTAAATCCTACTGGGGCTTCTATTTTTGTGTTACTTCACCAGATGTCCAAACCACTTAAGATTCGGCCTCTAAATCCTTGATAGCTATTTGAGGGTGTCAGTATGTTCTCAATTCGCTTCACTTTTCACCTGATCCTGTCTTCTTTTTTTCTAATGGAAAGGATAAACAAACACACATGTCTACTGGGTACAAATCATTGTCCTAATCATTGGGGATAAAACCTAAGACGTGCCTCTAGGTTTTAAGGAATTCACACAAATGAAAGAAAGGTCTAATTGATTTACCTTTTTATTTTATTTATTTTAATTGTTGTTGTTGCTTTTGTTTTTCAGAGCCTCACATAGATCAGACTAGCTTCAAATTCGCTGTGTAGGTAAGGGTAACCTTGAATTTCTTAACCTCCTACCTCTAACTCTCAAGTCTTGGACTTAAGTCCTGTATCACCATGTCTGGCTTTGTATAGTGCCAGAGTTGAAAGCTAGGACTTTTTTTCATGGCAGGAAATCATTCTACTAACTGAGAACCTGCTCAGCCCATGGGAAGAGTATAATTTACTAGCATTTCATATGAACTCTGAGAAATCCACCTCTATGTTTTGATGAACGTTCTTTGCCCTTTTCTAAATGTTTGGTCATCTCTACTCTCCCAGTTGCTTTATTCTATGATTAGGAATTATTACGCTAGGGAGAGGACTCTGGAGAGTCTATTAACCCGAACTCTCACTAGACCTATTAGAAATTTCAAAGACCTTTCTTGTAACTGGTGTCCAAATTAAGCAAAACTCTCAATGCCATATATTTAATACTTAGGCAAGGAGCTAATGAACACTTTGCTCCCATTTTTCTACCAAGCTTAACGTTACCAATAACTTTTCCAGCCAGTGAAGTCCAGTTGGAAAAGAGAACTGTACAAGCAGATTCATACACTGCCATTGCTTGTTGTATATTTGTATATTATCTTCATGACATTAGATGGGCACTAACAAGCAAGTACAATTTAAGTTTATTTTCTATATGTTGTGTAAGTGGTGCTACTAGCAGTCCTAGATAGGTCATGCTTTTGGGAGACTGAGGACTTGTTCAGGTGGAGAAAAAAATCCAATGCCTTCTAAGAGACACAAACAGGTAGTTTGTCTCCCACTGCTGTTGGTTACTGATGAGCCCAGCCCCTCCACTGATAAGATCATACAAGAGAAGCAAAGATAAGGATACCCAGAGTTCCTTGGCCCAGAGTTAATTGTGTTGCTAGAATGTGCGCTTTTTGTCAAGAAATGAAATTAAAAACTCTTAGGTAATAGTTTTCTTTAACATTTCTTTCTTTTAAAAACAAACAAACAAAAACCATGAATAAGGTATGACACACAATTTGGTGATTTTTGCATTTAAGCAAATAAGTTAAAGTATCAAATTTTTACTTAAAACCAACATTTTAAAGTTCACTAATTCGCCGGGCATGGTGGTGCACGCCACGCCGTTAATCCCAGCACTCAGGAGGCAGAGGCAGGGGGATACCTGTGAGTTCAAGTCCAGCCTGGTCTACAAAGTGAGTCAAAGACAGTCAAGGATTCAGAGAATCCTGTCTTGAAAACCCTAAAAAAAAATCATATTACTAATGTATCACATTATATTTATACTGAATAGCAATGCATAGTAAATTAAAAGTGTCATGGCAGAAACTGGAGAGAGGACTCAGTAGTTAAGGAGAAAAACTGCTCTTGCAAAGGACCTGGGTCCTTGATGCCTAGCATTGTCTCACAAACATCTGTAACTCCTGTTCCAGATATCCCACATCCTCTTCTCACCTCCATGGGCACAAGGCATGCCCTGTGAAAAGACGTTTATGAAAGCAAAGTACTCATACACATAAAATGAAATAAATAAATAGATCATAAGATAAATTTAAAAATAAGAATGTTGACATGCTAATTAGAAACTAAAGTGAATGTACTAGGTTTATTATATATAAAGAATAGTTTTAAACAAAAAGTTCCTTCATTCTTATTTTTTTCTGTCCTCCAGAAACTGTGTAACTGCTCTGTGAAGATGAATCCCGTGATCCTGTGCATTGACAACCTCGGCTTCTACCCTACTGCTCCATTCCTGTGGACACAAGATTATGACCCACAACACCTCAATTACTTTACTGGAAATGTGAAGTAAAACCAGGGAAACCCCTGGGTATACCTTGATTTCTTTTCTTTTCTTTCTTTCTTTTCTTTTTTTTTTTTTTTTTTTTGAAGTTCAAGAAAATTCATTCCATTTCTTCTGCCTCTCTTTGCTAAACAATACATGGTTCTACAATACACCAGTATTGAAAGAGAGGCTGGGAGATGAATGCTGCTGACTTATCCAAGCAGATAAAGTGTGGAGACTCTGATGCAAGAAAAAAGGAAGGATTGAATACTGGAACAGAATTTAGCTGCATTTCCCACATAGCCAAAGTGAAGAAGGCCTCGAACAAATCAATGACTAGAGGTTCTGGAAAAGACTTCCTCCAGAGAAAATAGCAAGTCAGGGAAGGGTTGGGGAGGGAAAAGGAGGAAAAGCCTAGGGGTACTTTGTAGTTTAAAAGAAAATTACATCAATTATTTGAAGAAAATTAGAAAGAACCTAAACTAGACTCAGAAATTTAAGCAGTTGGAGTCTAAGTGTTATTTGAGCAAATTTCTTTTTCAAAGCATTTTTTTTCAAAGCATTTCTTATATGATTTATACACAGCCTCTCTTGGCTATATTATGCAGTGTGTGATGCAAAAGATGACATTAGTTCAATTATCTTTTACTTTTTATTTGAAGACTAAAAAATCATTTATTATTTTACTAATTCTGTTGTCATATTCATGTAAACAGCTTATATTTTAACACCAATTTTTTGCGATAAACAGTTATGATCCTAAGTCATGTTATCAATAAACTATTTCTGAATATATGTTAAAATTATAAATGTTTATGTCTTGTAAAATACAAATTTTCAGATCATTTTTAAATTGTCAATTACTCTAAAACTATGTATCAAGAACATAATAGTCCTTAAGTATTTTTTCATATGTAAGCAATGATATCTAGAAGCTTTGAATTATTCTTCTATTATGTTCAATAGCTTATTAACCTGCTGCTACTCTTCAGACACTTTGAGTTTTTTTAATCACCCATGCCTGTCATGCCAGGTATGATTGCTAGGTCATATCATGCAAAATCAAATAAACACATTAACTAGTGGACTGAACTTGAAGTCATTTTCATATGATTAACTTAAATAAAACATCTAGGCATCCTGGAGAACTAAATAATTAAACAGTTCCATGTTATTATCCCCATTTTATAGATGGAATCATAGGAACAAGGAAATTAAATAAATTGCTAGAGCATATAGATTTCTTCAATAGCAGGGATAAATCCGAAGTAATACTCAAAATTTGCATTATGAGAAAAACTTCAGCAGAAATTTCTGCTACATCTGTATTCTACATAGAAAGCTAAATTGAAATTATAACAGCTCTCATTATTAATATTCATTTAGTATCAAAAATGTGCTAGGTATTATAATACAGCAAGAATGAGACAAACCCCTGGGCCCCAGCCCAACAATACATCTGGTCTCTCAACTTATTACTAATACATCGAAATGGATGTTTTATCACCTTAATTATTTTCAAGAAATGGCACCAATAGCAAAGAATTCAGTGAGTCTTACTGCTGAAGAAAACATATCTCATATTTACCCAAGTAGGAAAATGTAGACGGTTCTGAAATGCAAGCATTGTCCAAATTACTGAGACCAAAATCCTGCAGCAGTCAGCCTTTGATCATGTCATTAAGTGGGGCTCGTGTTCCCATATCAACTATCCATATTTTTGCTGTACAGAAAGCTTTCCTCTCACCATACATGGATGAGGGCCCATGTTAGCCACTCTCCCTTTTCCATAGAAAACCATCCCAAGTGACCGTCATGGATTATTCTTAGTGTGGGGGGGAAGGTAAGTTCAAGGACACTCAGTTGAGTGTTAAAATAATAGCTAGTCTTTAACCCAACTAATTCTAGGGTTTTCCATTAAAGCTAGTCACACTTAAGAAACATTGAGTTTTCAAACATCTTTCAAACTCAAAAGTATTAGATATTGTCCATTTGTATTTCAATAGTTTATTAAAGCTGATTCATGTAAATATCTCACCTTCCTTTTTCCTGCCTTTTATGTAATTACTTAAAAATCCTTTCTTTTTTTACTGTCTTGAAAGTTATAAATTCTTTTGTTCTCTTAGTATCTCAAAACCTTTACAGACTTATTTGTAAACTATAAATTGAAATAAAGTGAATTCCAGTGAAACTTAAATATATGTATATAGTCGAATCTATTCGGTAATCCTATAGGATTCTTTTTTGCTATCTCCATGTTTTTAGTTTAAAAATTAATTCAAATTTTCTATGATGAGAATCTATTTATTTATCATCTATCTATCTACCATCTTTCTATCACTTATATATCTGATCTATACAAACATTTGGTGATATATTTGCATACTCCATAACTATGTAATGGTTATGTCAAAAGTCATATGTATTTAGATTTTGGGTACATATTTGTAAATACCATGCAAAAAGTGCACATATGTTTTCCACATTCAGGAAAAGTGTACAAATACCATGGACTTTTCAGACACTCTCCTCTTCCTCCTCTTCTTTCTCCTCTCCTTTTCAGTACTCATTGATTAAGAATGACTCATTATTATATATGTTATTTTAACCTTTTCATTATGGAAAAATTAATGCTAGATGTATCATTCTTGCTATGCTTCTTTTTTAACCGTGCTTTGGTAGAATTAGATATACTCACAACAGGAGATTATCACCATTGTCTGCATTCAAAAAAATGTTGTCACTTTGGACAAAATATGATTTCATATAAGAACTGTTATGCAAAAGATAGAAGGATAAACAATATGGAAGCACATATAATGCAACATGATTCAGCCTTAACAGTGACTGAATTTTGTTATATGCTGTGGCATAAATAGACTAAGAAAGTATTTTAATCCATGAAATAAGCCAGTCATTCAAGGACATATATTGGATTAGCTCATTTACAGGAGGTGCATAGACCAGGTACATTGACACAACAGAAATCACAGTAGAGATCACCAAGGTGGCAGAAAGTAATGGGAATTACTTTGTCTAGGGTAAATTTTTTTGCTCAAAATTATGAACACCAAAATATGCTGCCTTGTATCTATCCAAGTAAAGTGAATAAAGGGAAGATACTGTTGCCCTTTCTTTCCTGATCATTCTCTTCAGACTCTTTGGGGAAAGTTAGTGCTGCTTTGGAGAGACATCTGGGCATGTCTGAGGAAAGAGCTAGCCATCCTTGAATGAGCCCCTTTTTATCACAAATTTATGACACAATTGTATTTTAAGTATTTGGTTACAACTCAAATATCAATGTGCCTTTGCTTTTATTTTTGTGATTGAATTTTGTATAAAATTTGTAAATTTTAATAGTTAATTCATATTTAATTAATTTTACCTGGAACTACTCATAATACTTCTTTGTGATTTTTTTCTCTTCTATCACTAAGTTTACAGGACTGGAGGGCAACTTTCCAACTTTTCTTTTGCTGTTGTTGTTTATTTATTTCTTCAAGTTACATCTCCATAACAATGCCCTATTTCTGTGCCTTCTGCTTCCACCCTCCCACTTTCTCCTCACTCTCCCACCCATCCCACTCAACTTTTCATTGGTGTCTAGGGGGTTTTTTAAATAGTATTGTTCTTATATTCTTTTGTTTCATAAGCATATTTTAAATTTGCTTAAATTTTTGCCTTTATCTATACAATCAAACACCTTTTGAATGGGAGAAGAAGAGTTTATTTTGGGTCATTGTTCCAGAGGGATGGAGTCCTTCATAGTGACGAAGACAGAAGAACAGAAGTGTGAAAGATCACATTTCATGAACACACAGGAAACAGAGAAGAAACAAAGTACAGCCAGGTTTTGGAGAAATGTCTTGTACATGGTATTCAAAAGGTGATTTCAGTGCTCTTAGATCTGGTTACTACCCTTTCTGATGCATTCTCTGATTGGATAATAAAAGTCAGTGACTGCCAATTAGATGGGCAGAGAGAGAATAGGAAGGCAGGACTACCTGGGAGAAAGCCAGGGCATCCTGGGAGGAAGAAAGGAAACCTAGGAAGAGAGAGAGGAAGCTTTTTTTTTTCCACCAGGAGACACAGAAGTGAACAGATGTGTCTGAGACTCAGAAGGTACAGGAAGTCACATGACTGGTTGGGATTAGGTGGTAGAGTTAACTTAGAAGAGCTAGTTAAGAGTCTGCCCATTTAAGGCCTAAGTTTTGAAACATTAAAAGGTCCTGGTATATTTATTTTATGGGCATGAAAGTGCTGCCCTGGATCTCAGGCCTTATCATCAGGAGACCAAAATCTGGTCAGACTTCTCACCAGGCTCCTCTTATCTTTTATAACAGCCAAGCTATAAACCCTCAAATCCCATCCAGTGAAACACTCCCTCCTGCAAGGTCCTACTTTCTAAAGGTTTCATAACCTCCCCAAACACCACACCTGCTGGAGAGTAGAGTGTTCAGGCAAGTGAACTTCTGGGAGATGTTTTTCATTCAAACCACTACACAAACATCATAATTACTGATGTTAGAAAGTCAGAGTAATTCTAAAACAAACTCGTCAAAAACAAATTTAGTGTTTATCAGATTAAGATAAACTCAGAAAAAAAAGTGGATTGATTTAAAAAAGAAAGTTAAAAAAAAAGAAAATATGATGAAATGGCTCAGAACTAGAGAAGAGTATATAATGCAATTTTAAGACATAAGGAAGTTTACAGGAAAGATAATATTAAATTCATGGTTCGATTAACTTTTATTTGCAATAATATTAAGTTTTAAAGTAGTTATTTTAATGTTATCTGTATCTGTATGTGGTTATATGCATATGAATGTGATGCCTGCAGAGGGCATCATATCCATGCAGCAGGGTTTACAGGCAGTTGTGAACTAACTACCATTTGGGTATCCATCTCAGATCTTCTGAACATGTTCTTAACTACTGAGCAACCTCTCCAGCCTTGATACAAACACTTCCTTTGCAATCCCAGTTTATGAGATTTTTTATCACTGCTGTCTTCATCTTTAAACTTCTAATTAATACCACAAACCATTTTAACTCTTTGCTTGGGTATTTATGATTTCATTTGCACCATGATTAATCTTTATTTAATCCTGGAATCTTAAATTATGAGAGCTGAATTCAGCCCTATCAGTCAAGTCTTGCCTGTTTATTTACTCTAGTGTTACAGAATGGTTTTCACTGATGTTTCATTTGCAATGATGTGGATTTTAGTATCTATTGCATAGGTCTCTGAATGTGCTTGAATTTCTGACCTCTTTCATCTGTACTGAAAATTTTACTATTCACTGGAATCATATTTTTTGAATTCCTGTGGCAATAAAAATGTTAAATATTGGGGGATCCAAGATGGCGGCAGCCTGCGTGGACATATTTTGATTTCAGGGTTAACAGTCACAGGGTGGCTAGTGTTGCAGGACACTGTACAAATGGCTTGATCCCTCTAGATCTCACCCAACTACCCAGGTACCACTGAGGGTCCCTGGGCAGGACACTCCCTCCCACTCTCAGGCACTCAAGGAAGCCTCTGAATCCCAGAATCGAATCGGGGTCTTCCCATACCCCACCAAGAGAGATACACCGGGTAAGTTCCAATCTAATACCCAGTGGGCAGATTCAGATCCCATGCAGAGATAATCCCCATCCTGCTGGGCACCCCCAGGTCTCACACAGACGATCCAGCTATCTGGCGAAAGGTTGAGACCCTTGGAAGTGAGCACAGCGTGGCTGCAAAGTGCCTTCAGACAGCAGATTGCAACCCACTGCAGTGACATCACTGGCCAGTTTCCAGGCCGTGGGAGTGACAAGGCTATTGGGGGTTAAGGCAGATTTACCCACCACAGGAGCCAACCCTGGGCAAACTGCGAGGTATTTGAAACCGTTGTATATCAGACATTTTTACCATTACTGGCCCTTCCGGCAGGGAACCAGAGCTTTCTTGTACACAGCTCCACCCCCTGGATTAGTTAGGTCTCCACTTAGGAGGCAGGGCTGAATGACTCACCTTATAGGGGTGGAGTAAGGCAACTCGACTCCTACACCAAAGCGCCCCCTTTGGACCCAAGTCCAGCAGACAGCTAAAAAATTCCACATGGCCGGAGCCTCCAGACAAAAACAAAAACAAACAAACAAACAAACAAAAAAAAACAGAGCAAAATGACTCCAACAAAAGAAAACAACACTATTCCAGCCAAAACCACCTCACCACATCTGAAAAACATGAAAACGATGACAATTCTACATTACGGAAAGTGATAGAGTCCCTTCAAGAAGAACTTAAATCTATGAAGGAATTCAAAGAAGCCACAATTGCACATACGAAAGCAATGGAAAACACCATTAGAGAACTTCAGAACAAGGTGAGTCAAATTGAACAAGAAAAAGAGAGGACAATGGAAGACTTCCAGGCAAAGACAAGCAAACTGGAGCAGGAAATGTACAAAACAAATAACATCACTCAAGAAATGAAAATGGAAATGGAAACAAAAAAGAGAACGCAGTCAGAGTTAAAAATGGAAATGGAGAATCAAGGGAAGAGAACAGGAACTATGGATTTGAGTACCAAAAATAGGATTCAAGAGATGGAAGAAACGATCTCAGGCATGGAAGATTCGATGGAAGAAATCAATACAACATCCAAAGAAAATGAGAAAGCTAAAAAAATCTCTCACCTACAATATCCAAGAAATCAAGGACTCAATGAAAAGATGGAACCTAAGAATTGCAGGCATAGAGGAAAGAGAAGACTCCCGACTCCATGGTCCAGGAAATATCTTCAACAAAATCATAGAAGAAAACTTCCCAAACCTAAAGAAAGAGATGCCAGTCAAAATCCAAGAGGCTTACAGAACACCAAACAGATTAGATCAGTAAAGAAACTCCACTCACCACATAATAATAGAAATTGCAAATGTAGAGAACAAAGAAAGGATATTAAAAGCTGTAAGAGAAAAAGGCCAAGTCACATACAATGACAGACCCATCAGAATCACACTTGACTTCTCCTCAGAAACTTTAAAAGCTAGAAGGGCCTGGACAGATGTGCTACAAGCCCTGAGAGAACATAGGTGCCCAGCCAGACAACTATATCCAGCAAAACTCTCTATCAACATAGATGGAGAAAACAAGATATTCCATGTCAAAATCAAATTTAAACAGTATCAACCCACAAACCCAGCCCTACAGAAGACCCTAGAAGGAAAATTCCAACACAGAGAAGATAACTACACCCAAGAAAACAGAGGAAATAGAAACCTCCACAGCAACTAAACAAAAAGAAACACAAGACGACCAGCTATAACAAAATAATGGGAAATAACAACCCCTGGTCACTAATATCCATCAACATCAATGGATTCAATTCGCCAATAAAAAGACACAGACTTGCAGACTGGATCTGTAAACAAGACCCATCTTTTTACTGTATACAAGAAACACATCTCACTATTGAAGATAAACACTACCTCAGAGTAAAGGGCTGGGAAAAGGTTTTCCAAGCAAATGGACCAAGGAAACAAGCTGGAGTAGCCACCCTAATACCAAACAAAATAGACTTCCAATTGAAGTTAATAAAAAAAGACAGAGAAGGGCATTACATACTCGTTAAAGGAAATATCTACCAAGAGGACATCTCAATATTGAACATCTATGCCCCAAATACAAAGGCACCTACATTTATAAAAGAAACACTTCTAAAACTTAAATCGCACATCGATCCAAACACTTTAATAGTGGGAGACTTCAACACCCCACTCACAACTATGGACAGATCATCAAGACAGAAGCCAAACAGAAAAATAATGAGTCTAACAGAGATCATGAACCAAATGGACCTAACAGATATCTACAGAACGTTTCACCCAAACACAAAAGAATACACCTTCTTCTCAGGACCTCATGGAACCTTCTCCAAAATCGACCATATACTTGGCCACAATGATAGCCTCAACAGATACAAGAAAATTGAAATAACCCCTTGTATCTTATCAGACCACCATGGAATAAAGCTGGACTTCAATAGCAAAAGAATCAATAGAAAGTCTACACACACATGGAAATTGAACAACTCTTTACTAGAGGACCACTGGGTCAGGAAAGAAATAAAGAAGGAAATCAAAGACTTCTTAAAATCCAATGAAAATGAAGACACAACATACCCAAACTTATGGGACACAATGAAAGCTGTGCTACGAGTAAAGTTCATAGCACTAAGTGACTTCAGAAAGGAAATTGTGAAGCTCATATTAGCGAATTAACAGCTAACCTGGGTGAATTGGAAAAAAAAAGAAGCAAACACTCCCAAGAGGAGCAGAAGACAGGAGATCATCAAACTTAGGGCTGAAATCAACAACTTAGAACCAAAAAGAACTATACAAAGAATCAATGAAACCAAGAGTTGGTTCTTCGAGTAAAATCAACAAAATAGACAGACCCTTAGCCAAATTATCTAAAAGACAGAGGGAGAAAACACAAATCAACAAAATCAGAAATGAAAAGGGAGAAATAACAACAGACATTGAGGAAATCCAGAGAATATTTGGATCCTACTTTAAAAATCTATACTCCATAAGTTTGAAAACTTACGTGAAATGGACAATTTTCTTGATAGATTCCACCTACCAAAGCTAAATCAAGATCAGATAAACAGATTAAACAGCCCTATAACTCCTAAGGAAATAGAAACAGTCATTAAAATCTCCCAACCAAAAAAAGCCCAGGGCCAGATGGCTTTAGCACCGAATTCTACTGGACCTTCAGAATGGAGCTAACACCACTACTTTTGAAACTCTTTCACAAAATAGAATCTGGAAGAACATTGCCAAACACATTCTATGAGGCCACAGTCACCCTGATCCCTAAACCACACAAAGACCCAGCAAAGAAAGAGAACTTCAGACCAATCTCCCTCATGAACATAAATGCAAAAATACTTAATAAAATACTAGCAAACAAAATTGAAGAACACATCAATAGTATAATACACCATGATCAAGTAGGCTTCATCCCAGGAATGCAGGGATGTTTCAATATACAAAAGCCTATCAACGTAATTCACCATATAAACAAAATGAAAGAAAAAAACCACATGATAATCTCGCTAGATGCAGAAAAAGCATGTGACAAAATCCAACACCCCTTCATGCTAAAAGTTCTGGAGAGAACGGTCATACAAGGACCGTACCTAGAAATAATAAAGGCAATATACAGCAGGCCAGTGGCCAACATCAAATTAAATGGAGAGAAACTTGAAGCATTTCCTCTAAACTCAGGGACAAGACAAGGATGTCCACTTTCACCATATCTCTTCAACATAGTACTTGAAGTTCTTGCTAGAGCAATAAGACAACTAAAGGAGATCAAGGGGATAAACATTGGAAACGAAGTAGTCAAATTATCCCTATTTGTAGATGATATGATAGTATACATAAGCGACCCCAAAAATTCCACCAGAGAACTCTTACAGCTGATAAACACCTTCAGCAAAGTGGCTGGATACAAAATTAATTCAAAAAAAATCAGAAGCCCTTCTTTATACAACAAACAAATGGGCTGAGTAAGAAATAGGGAAAACAACCCCCTTCACAATAGCCATAAACAACATAAAATACCTGGGGGGTAACTCTAACCAAGCATGTAAAGGACCTGTACAACAAGAACCTCAAGCCCTTGAAGAAAGAAATGGAAGAGGCCTTTAGAAGATGGAAAGATCTCCCATGCTCATGGATAGGTAGGATCAACATAATAAAAATGGCCATCCTACCAAAAGCAATATGTAGATTCAATGCAATTCCTATCAAAATACCAACACAATTTTTTATAGACTTGGAAAGAGCTATTCTTGATTTCATATGGAACAACAAAAAGCCCAGAATAGTTAAATCAATCCTGTACAATAAAAAAAAATCTAGAGATATCACCATCCCAGATTTCAAGCTGTACTACAGAGCAATAGTTGTAAAAACAGCATGGTATTGGTATAGAAACAGACCAGTAGATCAATGGAATCGAATTGAAGATCCAGAAATAGACCCACATGTAGGGGCTGATAGGTTAATATAAGTTAGATTTAGTGAATACCTAAGTTTCTGATACAGTCTCTTAATTCGGGGCATGAAGATCAACTGCTGTGAGCAATTAGCTTATCAGCTTATGGATGAAGTCAGGTGAAATGAGGGGAGTCTCTTTGGACTGAAAAACAAGGTTGAAGCCAGGTGAAACAAGGAAAGACTTTATGACCTGGCATTGCTTTCAACTGCTAAGTGGGCAGAGCCCAAATTAAGCTGAAGCAGGTGGAACAAGGAGTGATCCTATTTAAGGACAAGTGGATGAGCCCAGAGAGCTGCGTGCTAAGGCCCCCGATACGAGAGAACTCCGAGAGTCCTGCTGGAGAAAGTTCTGGTAGACCAATGGCCAGATCTCCCTGAGGCAGAAGGAAGCTGGTGAGCAGAGAAAGCCTCGGCAAGACAGCAAAAGGCCAAGGACTAAACCCTGTGGCTCAGCTTTTGCCTAGAGGGGTTTGACCTGTCTGAACAGTGGCCTGAACGGAACTGTGGCCAGTTTTAAAGACTGAGGCAGAACGGCAGAGTTGCTGATACGAAGGAAGTAAGGTGGCCTACAGACGCTGAGGTCTCCCAGAGAGAAGAAAGCCTCAAGCCTTATTTAAAGTGAGACTTCGATAGCAAATTTACCCTGACGAACCTGCGTCTGAGCTATTCCAGAAAAAGGACTGCTAAGTGCGTTAAAGAGTCTACCCCCGAGACTGGTTTCCTGACGACTGAGGACCTGCCCCAGAGACTGTATCATTCTAAAAGGGTATGAAAGTAGTTGTTATGATTATCAATAGGTTTAGTGGATAGGTTAAAGGGGTTGTAGGAATTTATAGGATTAATAGTTAAGAAATTGTTGGTGTTTGTTATAAGTGAATTTAGTAATAAATAAGTGTTAAATAATAACTTAAAAGTTCAGTTTCACCCACACACTTATGGCCACCTAATTTTTGACAAAGAAGACAAAACGGCAAAATGGAAGAAGGCAGCATCTTCAACAAATGGTGCTGGTCCAATTGGATGTCCACTTATAAAAGAATGAAATTAGACCCCTACTTATTACCTTGTACAAAACTTAAGTCCAAGTGGGTCAAAGACCTTAACATAAGGCCGGTCACACAAAATCAACTAGAAGAAAAAGTGGGAAAAACCCTCGAACTCATTGTCACAAGTGACAACTTCTTGAACACAACACCAACAGCTCAGGACCTGAGATCAACAACCAATAAATGGAGCCCCATGAAACTGAAAAGCTTCTGTAAGGCAAAAGACACTGTCATTCGAACAAAACAGCAGCCTACAGACTGGGAGAAAATCTTCACCAACCCCATATCTGACAGAGGGCAAATATCCAAAATCTACAAAGAACTCAAGAAATTAAATGTCAAGAAACCAAATAATCCAATCAAAAAATGGGGGACAGAGCAAAATGGAGAATTCACAAAGGAGGAATCTCTAATGGCTGAGAGACACTTGTAGAAATGTTCAACATCCTTAATCATCAGAGAAATGCAACTCAAGACAACTCTGAGATTCCATTTCACAACTGTCAGAATGGCTAAGATCAAAAGCTCAAATGACAGCACATGCTGGCAAGGGTGTGGAGAAAGGGGTACCCTACTCCATTGCTGGTGGGAATGCAGGCTTGGGCAACCATAAGGAGGTCAGTCTGGCGATATCTTAGAAAACTTGGAATAGCTCTGCCTCAGGACCTAGCCATACCACTTCTGGGTATACACCCAAATGCCTCTTCACGGAATCGTAAGGAAGTTTCCTCATCTATGTTTATAGCAGCCTATTTGTAGTAGCTAGAAACTGGAAACAACCCAGATGTCCCTCGACCGAAGAATGGGTTGAAAAACTGTGGTACATCTACACAGTGGAATATTATTCAGCTATCAGGAACAATGAAATTATGAATAATTATCTGTTTGTCTGCTTATTTATTTTTTTGTTTTTTAGTTCTCTCTCCCGGGCAATGAGACACTTTTCACTGGTGGTACTGCCTTGTAGATCCTCAATGAATGAGGAGGCTCTTGGCCCTCATACGACCTCTCAACTGAGATGTGGGACTGTTATATGGACACCCTACCCCAGAGAAATGGGATGGAAGGGTTAGGAGGTAAAGAAAAAAAAATGAAATGTGATGTTTCGGCCTTTTACTACTAATTGTCATAAACTGTATAGGATAATTAAGAAATGCAAACTAGTGGTTATGCAAGCCGGTCATTCTGTGAGGTACTATGACAGCATATTATAGTTATTTTCTAAGTTAATCAGAAATAAAGCTGCTAAGAGACAAGCAACATCTGCTTATCCTAATATGAGAGATAGATAGGGCCTCTTCTAAAACCTCAAGAGATCTGTAGAATATGGCATTCAAAGATGTTTTCATAACTTTAGATTTTTTTATATCGAGACATATCAACTCCTGACAGCACCCCCTATTCTACCCCAAGTAGAAGATGAGCATCGAAAAATCTCCAGTGGGAGATGATTGAATTAGTTGCAAGCCTATCTCTTGGTAGGAAAAGCCCCTTCCTCCAACTGTACACAGAATGATGTCCAAAAAGGACAAAACCTGGAAGTAGGTAAGTCGACAGCCTAGCTCTGCCAAGACAGGGTAGGCAAGTCCTTCATAACCCCTGCTCTACAATCAATGTCTGTCAGAGGAATGGGGCCAAACGACTGAAGATCGATGCTGTAATGTATGGAGAGAACATGGGAACTGTCCAGGTAGCCACTGGTATGTCATTTCTTAGTTTTGGAAGCTGCAGGCCCTGTACTTCCTATAAAATCAGATATATTTATCCCTCTCAGGTCTCTGAGGTGGTTGAAGAACAGATAGCTAGTGTCTCATAATTAAATTTTGAGTTGTTTAGGAATCAAGAGAGTGTTATAGATCTAAGAAGATGCTTTTAAAATTGTGTTGCAAGTTAGTATGAATGTTGAGTTAGATGTAGAACTTTAAACTCATGGTGATGGTTAGATAGTAGAATGTTAAGTCAGGTGCCAAATACATATGGACTGGACATTGGGAATGTACACTAAGCCATATAACCCTCATAACTGTGGCCTAATTACCTCTGTTGTTTTGTATTGTATTTATTATTATAAGAGAAAGAGCCATTTGTTGGACTGAAAGGGGAAACTGTAGGGGGAAATTAGATATACCTTAAACTTAAAAAAAAAGGAAAGAGGATGGGGGGTTGAGTGTGGGAGGGTGGTACTGGGGGGGACACTAGGGAGGGGGACTGCAATTGAGATGTAACTTGAAGAATTAAAACATAAAGAAAAAAATCTTCAGGAAACAGAAGAACCATTTGCAGGAGGAAGAAGAGAGACTGCCTAAGCACAGATGTCAGAGGGAGCAATGTTTCTCAGCTCACCTAGGCAGATGTGATAATGCCATTATAATAGGCGGTGCAGGTCTTAATAAAGACAGGCTGGCCATTGAATAGAACTTTGAGAAAAGTTGGGGGAAAGAAGTAAAATGCCAAGGGGACTGTGAGGTCAGCTTGGGTTTGTGTGTGTGTGGCTACAGCACCTAAAATGTTTGGCTCACCTTTAGAAGCAAGAGACTTGGACTTGGAAGGAGTGCTGCTGAAGCCTAGGAAGGCTGTCCCACTGAGGGGATTTGAAAGACAGATTGGGAAAAAAATCTTCACCAACCCCACATCTGACAGTTAGTATCCAAAATTTACAAAGAGGTCAAGAAATTAAATGCCAAGAAACCAAATAATCTAATCAAAAAATGGGGAAAAGAGCTAAACAGAAAATTCACAAAGGAGGAATCCCTAATGACTGTGAGACACTTGAAGAAATTCTCAGCATCCTTAATCATCAGAGAAATGCAAATCAAGATGACCCTGATATTCCATCTCACACCTGTCAGAATGGCTAAGATCAAAAGCTCAAATGACAGAACATGCTGGCGAGGGTGTGGAGAAAGGGGAACACTCCTCCATTACTGGTGGGAGTGCAAACTTGTACAACCACTATGGAAATCAGTCTGATGATATCTTAGAAATCTTGGAATAGCTTTACCTCAAGACCCATCCATACCACTTCTGGGTATACATCCAAATGATTCCTCACCAAACCACAAGGAAGTTGCCTCATCTATGTTCATAGCAGCCTTATTTGTAATAGCTAGAATCTGGAAACAACTCAGATGTCCCTCAAACGAGGAATGGAATAAAAAAAAACTGTGGTACATCTATACAATGGAATATTATTCAGCTATCAGGAACAATGAATTTATGTAATTTGCAGCCAAATGGATGGAACTAGAAAAGCTCATCCTGAGTGAACTAACCCAGACTCAGAAGGACACATATGGCATCTATTCACTTATAGTAGGATTTTAGCTATATAGTAGAAGGTATCAGTACTACAACTAACACACCAAAGGGAACTTGGACATAGACTTCTTATTTTTATTTTTATTTTTTATTTATTTTTTATATATTAGTTATATTTTTTCTATTTTTTAGTCTTTTTTACCTATTGTATGCTTATTGATTTGTTGGTTTAGTAGTTCTCTCTCCCAGGCAATGAGACACTTTTCACTGGTGGTACTGCCTTGTAGATCCCCAATGAATGAAGAGGCTCTTGGCCCTCATACGACCTCTCAACTGAGATGAGGGACTGTTATATAAGGACACCTCACCCCAGAGAAATGGGATGGAAGGGTTAGGAGGTAAAGAAAAAAAAATGAAATGTGATGTTTCGGCCTTTTACTACTAACTGTCATAAACTGTTTAGGATAATTAAGAAATGCAAACTAATGGTTATGCAAGACAGTCATTCTGTTAGGTACTATGACAGCCTATTATAGTTACTTGCTAAGCTAATCAGAAATAAACCTGCTAAGAGACAAGCAACATCTGCTTACTCTAATAGAAGAGATAGATAGGGCCTCTTCAAAAACCTCAAGAGATCTGCAGAATATGGCATTCAAAGATGTTTTTGTAACTTTAGATTTTTTTATATCAAGACATATCAACTCCTGACAGCACTCCCTATTCTCCTTCAAGTAGAAGATGAGCATTGAAGAATCTCCAGTGGGAGATGATTGAATTAGTCGCAAGCCTATCTCTTGGTAGAAAAGCCCCTTGCTCCAACTGTAGGCAGAATGCTGTCCTAAAAGGACAAAACCTGGAAGCAGGTAAGTGGACAGCCTAGCTCTGCCAAGACAGGGTAGGTAAGTCCTTCATAACCCCTGCTCTACAATCAATGTCTGTCAGAGAAGCGAGGCCAAACGACTGAAGATCGATGCTGTAATGTATGGAGAGAACATGGGAACTGTCCAGGCAGCCACTGGTATGTCATTTCTTAGTTTGGGAAGCTGCAGATCCTGTACTTCCTATAAAATCAGATATATTTATCCCTCTCAGGTCTCTGAGGTGATTGAAGAACAGATAGATAGAGTCTCATAATTAAATTTTGAGTTGTTTAGGAGTCAAGAGTGTGTTATACATCTAAGAAGATACTTTTAAAATTGTGTTGCAATTAGTATGAATGTTGAGTTAGATGTAGAACTTTAAACTCATGGAGATGGTTAGATAGTAGAATGTTAATGTCAGGTACCAAATACATATGGACTGGTCATTGGGAATGTACGTTAAGCCATATAACCCTCATAACTGTGGCCTAATTACCTCAGTTGTACTGTATTGTATTTATTATTATAAGAGAAAGAGCCATTTGTTGGACTGAAAGGGGTAACTGTAGGGGGAAATAAGATATACCTTAAACTTAAAAGAAAAAAAGGGAAGAGGATGGGGGGTTGAGGGTGGGAGGGTGGGACTGGAGGGGGAATAGGGAGGGGACTGCGATTGAGATGTAACTTGAAGAAATAAAAAATAAAGGAAAAAAAATCTAGTAAATACTCAGGCATATGGCTCTTTCTCAAGATTTTCCTTGCATTATTCTACATTCAACACTATGTCATTTTATTCAAGTTCCTCAATCAAAAACATACAAGCATAAAATAAAGTGAGAAAGGGGAGGGGGGAAGTAACAAAACATCCTAACAAATCGTTCCTTATTAAAACTTCAATAAATTTATTACATGCCTTAACAGACATTAACATCTTTATTTTCTGTATGGGTATAATTTCCTAAATTACCTGATACATTAAGAAGCCATAATTAATGGGGCTTAAGGGATGGCTGAGTAGAAAAGAGGACTTTTTTCTCTTTCTTTGAGCTTGAGTTCAGTTCCTAGTACCCACATTAGGTAGCTGACAAACTCTGAGCTCCATGGGCATATATATATATATATATATATATATGTATTTATATATATATAGTCATTTATAAACACAAATACAAAGAAATAAATACTTAGTTTTAAAAAGTCACAGTTCCATATGAAGCCAGTTCTTTTCCACTGTAAATACACTGCTAATTCTTTCTTAATAAGCGCACCTGTAAAGCTTCCTAATTTTAATATTTTCTTATTTCAAATATCTACTGAGTTTGTATCAGTGAGTACAGTAAATGTATACCAAATGTTTTGATATCCTTCAAAGAGTGGATCTACATCATAACATAAATAGAGCTGTGCTAAAATTAACTGCCCCAATGTCCTACATGTTAAAGGTTTGGTTTTTAACCTATGGCACTACTGGAAAGTAGTGGACCATTTAAAAGGTGAAGTATACTGAGACTGAGCTAGGTTACTTGGAGCATGAGTTTGAAAGTGATGCTTGACTTTGGCTCTTCTTATTTGTGTCTTGGCCACTGTGAAGCAGTGTATGCTATGATGTAATTCTTCATCACAAATGGTGACAACCAACCAAGCACTGAACGTCCAAAACTGTGAGTTCAGATGAAACTTCCTCTTAAATTTATTACCTCGGATGTTTTGTTACAATAATTGAAAGTGTTTAACAGATATTGGCTCCCAAACTTCCTCTCTTGACTCTTTTCCTTTTCTACAAACAACTAACGTAATCATTGGATAGTATTTAGATTCTGATGAAGATCATGACTGGTATGATTTCTAGTACACGCAGATAGATGAAAGTCTGATATATTCTGTTCCAATAGTAAGAATAGTGTGATAATTACCTATGGATTGAGTGAATTTTCTATAACAGTACATATGTTGTAGTATTTAGAAAAGCAGTGTTTTGAGAAATTACCTTAAAAATTTATAGTTGTATAAAACAAACACCATGAATTTTTACTTATGCTATGTTGTACAAACTTAAAAAATAGTTATATTTTCTAGTCAAATAGAATCAAAAAATGTAATTTGTGCTCTATTGAATCTCTAATAATAGAATCAGCCATTTAATTACTACTGTGTATGCCTTTTTGTTCATGAATGTATTCTAATCAAAAAATTTTTTTATTTAATACAGTTCCTTAAAGCGATTCTTTTAATAGTTTTATCTTGTTGTAAAACATTGGCTTTTATTTCTTTTTCACTTTATGTGCTGGGAAGATGGCTCAGTAGAAACATTCTTGTATAACATGTATGAAACCAAAAATTTGACTCAAATATCATAAATGAAAAGAGACTTCTTTAACACTTTATATTACTCAGTTTGACACTACCATATCAGTTTTATTATGTAGTGATTGTAGTGTGTATATTAGAGTGAAGAAAACTCCCTCCACACTGGCAGGCAATGCTCTCTGGGATGTCAAAGGACCTTTGTAAGGTCTAGGTGGAGTATTTGTAGTGGAAGTTAAGTCTTCAAACTCGGTGACAACAATTGGTATTAGAGGCGATCATAAATGCCTGAGTTCTGAAGAATATTAGTGTTCTTAACTTGAGTAAATGATAACCTAAAATGTTGAGGACCTCTTAGTCACCAGACTGAGCCCAATCCACATAGAACTTGACTGATATCTTTACCACAGGACAGCTATAGTTCATACATCTTTCTATTTTCTACATTAAATGTTAATGTAGAGCAGCCAACATCATAAGGAGTACAACTGCTAAAAAGTTTGAGAATTCATGTCTCTGTCTTTAGTAGCATTGAGAGACTATTACATGGATATAGCATCCTTCTGTTCTCTAACATGAATATCTGAAGAAAAATGGAAAGAGTAAAAACTAGCATTTTCTGTTCAGAGAGAAAGTAAAACATGGAAATAGAAAAAAAACAACAATAAAATATAACAGTGAAACACGGAGAAAATCTCACTGTGGTAGAAGTTAAGTCTTTTTAGTGAAATTAGTAGGCAGTTCAGATTAGCATCTGGCAGCCCATGAGGAAGAGCTTGGCTTCCCTTTGGTTTGCTGATGTGGACAAAAAGTCAGTTGTGGCCAGACAATATGCCTTGTTGAAGGGGCATGGCTAAGAAACTGCACAAGCCATGCAGATGATATCAGTTATCATGAGAAGCAACGAGACTGTTGGACATCATGAGAAATCCTGTGGACCCTTGAGACTGCCAAGTATTGTGAGATAATGTGATATATAAGATGAGAATTCCACACGGTCTCTTTCTGCTGCGCATGCTGAATAAGTGCACAGCAAGGTATGTCATTACCAGAATTTAGACTGTTGTAGCCTAAAGCAAAGTCATGGCATAAAACTTACTGAAAGAGAGTTCTTTAATGGTGTCTGTCTTGGGGTCCAGAGTGCACAAAAAGTATGCGAGGCAAGGGAGTTTGGAAGCCGCTGGGAGAGGCCTTCGGCTGTGAGATTTGACCTGGCCAAGGAGACCGTTAGAGGCGAGTTTCAGCTGATGAACAAAGCCGGCCTCAGTTTGATGGCTGGAAGAGACTGACTTTATAAACTGGCCACAATTTGGTGGTGGAAATAAACCGTCATTGCAAACTTGCAAAGTAAGGTCCAACGAACACTAAGCTTTGAGAGGGACTGCCTTCGGGGGCTGCCATAAACTAAGCTATCCTGAAGGAACCTACAGTAATAATATTAATATCCTTTTAAGAAAGTTAAAATAGTGTTAGTTAAGTGTTTTTAGATAGATATTAGAGTGTTCTTAGGTATTGGGATACTATTATATTATAGATTGTAGATTATAGGTTTTAGGATATAGGATTTAGGTATTTTATAGAGATTTGTAAGTATTAATAAATATAAGTGTTGATAAATAAAAATATTCTGTTACATCTCACTGAGCCTGTTTCCATCTATTAATTCATTGAAGGATAGTTCATGCCACACTTTAAGAGAACAAGCCTAAATAAAGATGAAATACTTATAGACAGTGGAGTTCTTTTATCATCCACAACAGATGATAAAACAAGAACACATGTAATTATAAAATGTGAGAAAAGGACCAATGGACTACAAAGAGATACTTATGGCACTTCTTAGACATTCTGAGGAGACAGTGAAGTCATGTTTGCATCATATGAAGTATGTGTGAGGAGATAAAAACATAAATATAAAAAGACATCAAAAAATTTGCTAATATTCACTCATGTCATAATCTTTTAATTTGTTCAATTCATTAATGTTTTTGTATAATTGAATTCATGTCAACAAATTTCAACATCTGACCGATTTGAGGGGAAATTTGAAATTTAAACATATACATAGTATTCATTATGAACTTGCTCATAATAAAGCTATGAATTCTGTTCATTCATGCCTTCATTTTCTATGATCTTTTAAAACCAATAATATTAAAGACCAAATCTAGCAAATGCAAATTATCATCATAAGATAATGTAGCCATACACACACTACAATAAAATGTAGAATTATTTTTATCTATGGTATTTTCCAAAATATTAGTATATAATAAAATGCTAAAATATGCATTATGTACTGTGCAGAACATTTTATCTACCCAGATGACCTTCTTCTGATTAAATAAAAAACACATCAAACTAACAAACAACAACAGCAAAGATGCTAACTGCAGTGAGTCATGAAATAGATTAAAGGCTGGGGTAAGAACTAAACTTTATTTAAAATTTACTTTATGGATTTTTTTTTGTTTGTTTTTAGAGACAGGATTTCTCTGTGTAGCCCTGGCTGTCCAGGAACTCACTCTGTAGACCAGGCTGGACTCGAACTCAGAGATCTGCCTGCCTCTGCCTCCCGAGTGCTAGGATTAAAGGCGTTCACCACCAGTGGGGACTGTTCAGGCAGATAGTTGTCTGCCATTTCTTAGTTTTGGAAGCTGGTGGCTCTTTACTTCCTGTATACTCAGATACATTTTTCCTTCTCAGGTCTCTGATGTGGTTAAGACTAAATAAATAGTTATACTCTCACAGTTAAATTTTAAGTTGTTTAGGAATTAAAAGGATGTTCTAGGTCTAAGAAGATGTTTTTAAGTTGGTAATGCAAGATAGGATGCAAAAGGAGTTAGGTATAGAACTTTAAACTCATGGAAATAGATAATAGAATATTAATATCAGTTGACAAATTGTATAGAACTTTAAACTCATGGAAATAGATAATAGAATATTAATATCAGTTGACAAATTGCATGGACTGGACATTGGGAATGTGTGTTATACCTTATAATTTTCATAATTATGGCCTAATTATTCAAAAAAGAATTATGAGTTCTAGGAAAAGGAGATAAGGATAGAAAGGTGGGGCCAGGAGGGGTGGAGGGAGGGAACTGTGATGGAGATGTAACTTGAAGTAATCAATAAACATTTTAAAAAAATAACCTTACTTTATGTGTGTGGATGTTTTGCCTGCATGTATGTATGGGTACAAAATGCATGTTTGGTACCCATGGAGATCAAAGGAAGGCACCAAATGTGTGAGTGCTGGAGTTACAGACAGTTATGAATTACTGTGTAAGTGCTGGGAACAGAGCTTACATTCTCCAAGAACAAATGTTCTTGGTGGATTATTTGGTTTCTTAGCATTTCAATTCTTGATTTTTTTGTAAATTTTGGATATTAGCCCTCTGTCATATATGGGACTGGTGAAGATTTTTTCCCAATCTGTAGGCTGCCATTTTGTTCGTTTGACAGTGTCTTTTGCCTTACAGAAGCTTTTCAGTTTCATGAGGTCCCATTTATTGATTTTAGGTCTTACATTCTGAGCTGTTGGTGTTCTGTTCAGGAAGTTGTCACCTGTGCTGATGAGTTAGAGGGTTTTACCCACTTTCTCTTCTAATAGATTTAGTGTGTCAAGCCTTATATTATGGTCTCTGATCCACATGGACTTAAGTTTTGTGCGAGGTGATAAGTATGGATCTAACTTCATTTTTTTACGTATCTGCATCCAGTTAAACCAGCACCATTTGCTGAAGATGTTGTCCTTTTTCCATTGTATGGTTTTGGCTTCTTTGTCAAAAATTAAGTGACATAGGTGTGTGGGTTCATTTCTGGGTCTTCACTTCTTTTCCATTGGTCCACTGGTCTGCTTCTATACCAGTACCATGCTGTTATATTACTATTGCTCTGTAGTATAGCTTGAAATTTGGTATGGTGATGCCTCCAGATTTTTTTTATTATACAGAAACCAAATAGTCCAATCAAAAAATTGGAAACAGAGCTAAACAGAGAATTCACAAAGGAGAAATACTTAAAGGCTGAGAGACACTTGAAGAAATGCTCAGCATCCTTAATCATCAGAGATATGAAACTCAAGATGACTCTGAGATTCCATCTCACACCTGTAAGAATGGCTTTCTCTTGGCATGAAAAAACCCCTTGCACCAACTGCAGACAGACTGCTGTCCAAAAAGGACAAAACTTGGTAGCAGGGAAGTCGACAGCCTAACTCTGCCAAGACAGGGTAGGTAAGTCCTTCATAATCCCTGCTCTACAACAAATGTCTGTCAGAGAAACAGGACCCAAAGGCTGAAGATTGATGCTGGAATGTATGGAGAGAAAATGGGAACTGTCCAGGCAGTCATTGGTATGTTCTTTCTTACTTTTGGAAGCTGCAGGCCCTGCACTTCCTATATAAGCAAATATATTTATCCCTCTCAGGTCTCTGAGGTGGTTGAAGAATAGACAGCTAGAGTCTCATAGTTAAATTTTGAACTGTTTAGGAATCAAGAGGGTGTTATAGATCTAAGAAGATACTCTTAAAAGTGTGTTGCAAGATAGTATGAATGTTGAGTCACATATAGACCTTTAAACTCATGGAGTTGGTTAGATAGTAGAATGTTAAAGTCAGGGGCCAAATAGGTATGAACTGGACATTGGGAAGGTATACTGGGCCATTTAACTCTCATAAATGTGGCATATCTATATCTATTGTTTTGTATAATACTTACCGTTATAAGAGAAGGAACCATCTGTTGGACTGAAAGGGGAAACTTCTGGGGGGAAGAGGGTGGAAGGGTGGGATAGGAAGGGGGAATAGGGAGGGGTTTGTTACTGAGATGTAACTTGAAGAAAAAAAAATAAAGTATTTAAAAAAAAAAGAATGGCTAAGATCAAAAACTCAAATGACACAACATGCTAGCAAGATTGTGGAGAAAGGAAACACTCCCACATTGCTGGTGGGAGTGCAAGTTTGTACAACCACTATGGATATCAGTCTGGGGATATCTTAGAAAACTTGGAATAGCTCTACCTCAAGACACAGCCAAAGCACTTCTGAGTATACATCCAAATGATTCCTCACCAAACCATAAGGATGTTTCCTCATCTATGTGCATAGCAGCCTTATTTGTAATAGTTAGAAAATGGAAACAACCCATATGTCCCTCAGCAGAGGAATGGGTAAAAAAAACTGTGGCACATCTACACAATGGAATACTACTCAGCCAACAGAAACAATGAAATTATGCAATTTGAAGCCAAATGGATGGAACTAGAAAAGATCATCCTTAGTGAGCTACCCCAAACTCAGAAGGATGCACATTGGCATCTATTCACTTATAATTGGATTTTGGCCATATAATACAGGATAACTATACTACAGGCAATGCACCAAAGGGAACAGGAACATAGACGTTGTTACCTATCAATGAGACACTTTGCCTTAGAGGGGCTGCCTCGTAGGCCCCCAGTGCATGAATAGGCTCTTGGCCCCTACATGAATGCTGAACTGGGGAGGAGGAATGATAAGTAGGGACACTCTACTCTGGAGGAGTGGAATGGAAGGCATGGTGGTAGAAGGTGGGAGGGCTGGAGGGCGGGACTGTGAGAGGTTGAAAGAGGGTACTGTGATGGAGATGTTACTTGAAGTAATAAAGAAAAAAAATTAAAAACAGCAAGTGTTCTTAGCTGCTGAACCATCTCAACAGTGTGGAGATTATTATTTAAAAATCTGGAGAAATGGCTCAGTGTTTAAGAGCACTATTTGCCTCTTCCACAACATAGAAACAGAAGGAATACTGCCAAACACATTCTATGAGACCACAGTCACCCTGATACCTAAACCTCACAAAGACCCAACGGAGAAAGAAAATTTCAGACCAATTTCCCTTTTGAACATGGTTGCAAAAATACTTCATAAAATACTTGCAAACTGGATCCAAGATCACATCAAAAGTATCATACATAATGTTCAAGTAAGCTTTATCCCAGGGATGCAAGGGTGGTACAATATTAGAAAATCCATCAATGTAATCCACCACATAAACATGCTGAAAGAAAAAAAAACCACATGATCATCTCATTGGACGCTGAAAAAGCTTTTAACAAAATTCAGCACCCCTTCGTGTTAAAAGTCTTGGAGAAATCAGGCATACAAGGACCATACTTAAACATAATAAAGGCAATTTACAACAAGCCAATGACCAACATCAAACTAAATGGAGAGAAACTTAAAGCATTTCCTCTAAAATCAGGGACAAGTCAACCCCACCCACTCTCTCTGTATCTCCTCAACATAGTACTTGAAGTTTTAGCTAGAGCAGTAATACAACTAAAGGAGATCAAGGGAATACAAATTGGAAAGGAAGAAGTCAAAGGATCCCTATTTGCTGATGATATGATAGTATAAACAAGTGACTGCAAAAATTCCACCAGTGAACTTCCACAGCTGATAAACTCTCAGCAAGGTGGCTGGATACAAAATCAATTAAAAAAATTAGTAGCCCTTCTTTACACAAGATAATGGGTTGAGAAAGAAATAAGGGAATCAACACCCTTCATAGTAGCCACAAATAATATAAAATACCTGGGGGTAACTCTAACCAAGCAAGTCAGAGACCTATATGATAAGAACTTCAAGTCCCTGAAGAAAGAAATTGAAGAAGATATCAGAAGATGGAAAAATCTCCCTTGCCCGTGGATTGTAGGATCAACATAATAAAAATGGCCATCTTACCAAAAGCAATATACAGATTTAATGCAATTCACATCCAAATGCCAGTACAATTCTTTACAGACCTGGAAAAAAAACAATTCTTCATATGCTAAAACAAAAAACCCAAAATAGCTAAATCAATCATGTGCAATAACAGAACATCTGGAGGTATCACCATCCCAGATTTCAAGCTGTACTACAGGGCAATAGTAATAAAAACAGCATGGTATTGGTATAGAAACAGACCAGTTGACCAATGGAATCAAATCAAAGACCCAGAAGAAGTAAACCCACACACCTATGGTCACTTAATTTTCGACAAAGAAGCCAAAACCATACAATGGAAAAAAGAAAGCATTTTCAGTAAATGGTGCTGGTCTAAATGGATGTCAACATGCAGAAGAATGCAAATAGATCCATGCTTATTACCCTGTAAAACTTAAGGCTCTTGGCCCTCAAATGACTGCTGAACTGAGGCAGGAGACTGTTATGTAGGGACACTCCACTCCAGAGGAGTGAGATGGAAGGGATAGGGCATAGAGGGTGAGAGGGCAGGATTGGGAGGGGTGGAAAGAGGACACTATGATGGAGATGTAACCTAAAGCAATAAATAAATAAACTTAAAGTAAAAAATTTTTTAAAAAGACAAATGAAGAAAACTTGTATACTCTATAAACTTGTAAAATAAAAATTAGCATACCCCAATGTAACATTTTCCTTTTCTCTACACTGGGATGAATTTCCTTAGGAATTTATCTTGAAAGTATAAAGTCATGGAATATTCTCATGTAAAGAAAAAACACCACTTGAGTGGTAAAGAAAGGTGAATCATCACTTTTAAATCATTAAATATATGATCAAAGTTCATACTAAGTAGTCAAGAAGGGTCCTGCTGTTTAATGCTAAATATGTATTTAAAAATATATTTCAGAAATTTTAAATTAAAGACCTGGTGAATATTGATGACAATGTCATTTATCTAATTATTGTACATTGGTGCATTCTAGGCTATATCGAGTAGTAATATAATGTGCTCCAGACCTAAGAATTAGTTAAAGTAAATAAGATCACTAACAGTAAATTTGGGCTATTAATGAAAAGCCATGGAAATAGTAGATTGTTCCTAAACCTCAAAAGTGGTGGACTACATTTGGAAGATACCTACCATGCAGAATGGATATTGAAATAAGGTTCACTGTAGCAGGTGACTAAGTTCACTGCCTTTTATAGCATAACTGAAGCAAAATTTTGAAATGAAGAGATGGCAACAGATGCTTCCACATTCAGATAGAAAGTAATATCTGAAATCAGGGAGTCACAGATGGCCTTTAAAAATGACAAGGACAAAGGTAGGAGAAAATGTCATTTGCCTTTTCATCTTATAATACTATTCTATTCATTCTATTGGCTGAAGTAAAATATGGAATTTGAATGAAATGATATCCAACATGTCAGATATATTCTTCAACATATTTCCTTTATCTTCATTAGTGGAATGATAGCAAGCACAACAGAAATAATATAGAGAAAAATTACTTCCACCCCAGTCATCATTACCTAATGGTGGATAAATCTTCTGCCTGGATACACATTTATTAGATACACAGGAAAATGAAATGGCTTTACTTTGGTGTAATCATGAATACTGATGGTGCTCTATGATGCTCACCTGGCATGATTCATGAGCATCATCTTCTAAAGCAGCAGGTGGTAACTTTGTGTGGTAATTGTAACAAGGCAATTACATCTCCCCCGTCATTATGCCCAGCTCAGTTGTAGGAAGCACACATTGGACAGTATACTTGAGATGCACTTTTTTTCTGAACCTAAATGAACTGTGAAGCTTGCCTCTATCAACCTTAAACCATCCATATGTACTTCATTCCTTTCAAGTTAAATATTTAACTTTTTCACACACACACACACACACACACACACACACACAAATTCAATTCTCTATTTGGATCAAAGCCTACTACCCTAGACTCATTCTTCTCGTCATTATGATGAACAAAAATATAGGCAGTTTGTACCAAGTCTATCTTCTTTCCCACTCAGTCTTTGACTGTGGACGATCCAATTATAATTGTGGAATGTAAAGTGTCCCTCCTAAGCTCATGTTCTTGAACACTTGGTTCCATTGGTGTTATGGTTTGGGGAGAGTATAGAACCTTTAGGTCATGAAGCTTTGCTAGAGAAAATACATCACAGGGGGAAGTCTTCAAAATGTTACTGTCTAACCCCACTTCCTGTTCTTTCTGTCTTTCTGGAATGCAGATGCATTTAGATAGGCCTTCTTCCAGTTCCTACTGGCCTGCCTTCCTCACCACACTGGGCTGTAACCTTCTGAAAATGTAAGGTAAAGTAAACCTTTATCACTTCAGTTGCTTTTGCCAGGGTATTTAATCACAGCAGCTGAAAAGAAACTAAGACTCTTGCTTTGACTTAGAAGTATTAATGCTGATTTTTTTTTCAGCAATTTACTTGACAACAATTCAGATATTTCACTGCTCATAACAAAGACCACTGGTACTGTGTCAATTCAACAGCAGCAATGTGTCCAGCAATCTCTCGCTGTTTTGTGGATAATTTAAGAGGCTCTCAAGATTAGTTTAACCTGCAAGTTACTTTTATTTATGACTTGGTTTGTAATCTCTGTGAGATTGAAAAACATTTGTTTATGCCCCTAAATTTCTTCTTTAATGTTCTAATAACTTTAGAAAATAAATTATTAAAAATTCATCTATAAGTCAAAACTTAAAGACATATATATCAAAAACAAAACTTAATCGGGGAAGAAGGAATTATTAAACGAGTAGAATGGACACATTTGACAATTGGTTAAAAAGTGCTCTACTATAATAATTAGGGTGTTGAAAATGAGGTGGGCATCTCTAAAGTAAAATAGTCATTCAATAAGCATTTAACTTGGTATGATGATCTAAGTAAAATGAAAATTAATAGTGACATGACTATAATATATCTAAGGAAAGATCAAGAAAAAACAGAATGGAGTTGAAATAAACTTCTTTCTATAGCTTTAAATTTCTGTTACTAATAGTGAGAATATCAATTCCATTTTCACTTAAAAGAGGTATCATTCAAGCAAAGCAAACTACCTGATCACAAAATAGTTCACTAGCCAGGCATGGTGGCACATGCCTTCAATCCCAGCGCTTTCAAGGCCAGCCTGGTCTACAAAGCAAATCGAGGACAGCTAGGGATTTTCCACAGAGAGACCCTGTCTTGAAAATAACAGAGAAAAACAAACAAACAAAAAAAATAATAAAAAATAAAAAGTTTACTTCTGAAAAAAAATTTGTTTATTCTGATTTCATATAATTTGTTTTTTGTTTAACAGAAAAATGCTGAGATGGAGAGGTCAGTTTTGCCTCAAAAGGAAAATGACATTCTGTCATGCTACACAAATATTAATGAAATCAGAATATGTTAGCATTTCACTTTCCACTCTTTACAGAATGATTACTGCTCAAAAAAATGGAAAAATAAACATCTCATTGAAAAACTGAAGTAATTTATGACAGTGTACTTTAAAAGTGAAATTAAAACCTTAGTGGTCAAAGACCTACAAAGATTTAATAGATTAATAACATCTTCAGTTAGATCATTGTATTCCAATTGTATTTTAAATGAAATACAATGAGGCCTAAAAACAGAAAACCTGGGTTTTTGATGGACAGACTGGCAATCAGCTGGAATTTCATCTTCACCACGGAGCCAACCTATCTCTCATTAGGCCAAAACCAGGTCCTCAGCTGCAAGTAAGTATGGTCATTATGACATTTGCATGTCTGGAATTATTTAAGCATGACTAGTCAGACAGTAATCCATACTAAATTTTCAGAGCACTTTTTTTTATTTACTTATTACTTCAAGTCATGTCTCCATGACCGCCCCCTCCTTCTGCCTCCTCCCGGTCAATCCCACCCTCCCACCCTCTCCCCCCTCTCCCACATATTCCATCCCTCCAGTGTGGGGTGTCTCTATGTATCAGCTCCCCTCAGTTCGTTAGTCACATGAGGTCTAAGAGCTTCCTCTTGCACAAGAAGCATACATGGCAGTTCCACTAGGGTGGAGTGTCCCACTAACAGGTAACCAAGTCCATGTTCCTGTTCTTTTGGGTCTGTTGATTGTAGAATGATTATCCTGTATTATATGGCTAAAATCCAGTTATAAATGAATATATGCCATTTGTACCTTTCTAAGTCTGAGTTAGCTCACTCATGATGAGCTTTTCTAGTTACATACATTTGGTTGCAAATTGCATGATTTCCTTGTTTCTGATAGCTGAGGAGAATTCTATTGTGTAAATGTACCATGGTTCTTTTATCCTTTCTTTGGTTGAAGGACATCTGGGTTGTTTCCAGTTTCTACCTATTACAAATAAAGTTGCTATGAAGATAGTAGAGGATATGTCCTTATGGACTGGTGAGGAATCTTTTGGATATATTCTCAGGAGTGGTATGGCTGGGTGTTGAGGTAGAGTTATCCCAAGTTTTCAAAGATATCGCCAGACTGATTCTCATACTGGTTGTACAAGTTTGCACTCTCACCAGCAATGTGGGAATGTTCCGCTTTCTCTGAAACCTCGCCAGCTTATGCTGTCTTTTGAGTTTTTTGATCATAGCCATTCTGACAGGAGTGAAATGGAATCTCAGAGTCATCTTGAGTTCCATTTCTCTGACGATTACGGATGTTGAGCATTTCTTCAAGTGACTCTCAGCCATTCTAGATTCCTGTTTTGTAAATTCTCGATTTAGATCTGTACCCCATTTTTTGATTGGGTTACTTGGTTGGTTGGTTTTTAATTTCTTGAGTGCTTTACAAATTTTGGATATTAGCCCTCTGTCAGATGTGGGGTTGGTGAAGATCTTTTCCCAATCTGTAGGCTGCTGTGTTATTTTAATGACAGTGTCCTTTGTCTTACAGAAGCGCTTCAGCTTCATGAGGTCCCATTTATTGATTGTTGGTCTTAGAGCCTGAGGAAGTTGTCCCCTGTGCCGATGAGTTTCAGGCTTCTCCCCACTTTCTCTTCTAATAGATTTAGTATGTCTGGTTTTATATTAAGGGCTTTGGTCCACTTGGACTTAAGTGTTGTGCAAGGTGATAAATATGGGTCTATTTGCATTCTTTTACATGTTGACATCCAGTTAGACCAGAGAGAACTGGCATACAAGGCCCATACCTAGAAATAATCAAGGCTATATACAGCAAGCCAGTAGCCAATATCAAATTAAATGGAGAGAAACTTAAAGCATTTCCCCTAAAATCAGGGTCTCCCCATACCTCTTCAGCATAGTACTTGAAGTTCTAGCCAGAGAAATAAGACAACTAAAGGAGATCAAGGGGATTAAAATCAGAAATAAAGAAGTCAAATTATCCCTACTTGCAGCTGATATGACAGTATATGTAAGTGTCCCCAAAAATTCCACGAGAGAACTCCTACAGCTGATAGACTCTTTCAGCAAGGTGGCTAGATACAAAATTAATTCAAAAAAAATCAGTAGCCATTCTTTACACAAAAGAGTAAATGGGCTGAGAAAGAAATTAGGGAAACAACACCCATCACAATAGCCACAAATAATATAAAATACCTGCAGGTAACTCTAATCAAGGAAATAAAAGACCTGAACAACAAGAGTTTCAAGTACTTGAAGAAAGAAATTGAAAAGGATATCAGAAAATGGAAAGATCTCCCATGTTCCTGGATAGGTAGGATCAACATAATAAAAATGGCCATCCTACCAAAAGCAATATACAAATTCAATCCAATTCCCATCAAAATACCAACACAATTCTTTACAGACCTTGAAATAAGACTTCATATGGAAAAACAAAAAACCCAGTTTAACTAAATCAATCCTATACAATAAAGCAACATCTGGAGATATCACCATCTCTGATTTCAATGTATACCACAGAGCAATAGTAATAAAAACAGCATGGTACTGGTACAGAAACAGACAAGTTGATCAATGGAAATGAATTGAAGACCCAGAAATAAACCCACACACCTACGGTTACTTAATTTTTGACAAAGTAGCCAAAACCATGCAATGGAAAAAGGACAGCATCTTCAACAAATAGTGCTTGTCTAACTGGATGTCAAAGCACTTTTTACCCTTTTTTAAAATATCTCTCTTTTTTTGCATTGATTTATTCATTCAAGTTACATCTGAATCACAGCCCCCTACCTCCTCCCCTCCTGGTAAAACTCTCCCACCCTCTACCCTCTCTCCCACCTATCCTTCTCCTCCAGTATGGAGAGCTCCCACATATTATCCTCCCAGCATTTTGTCAACCACATGGGGGGCTGTGGGGCCCGACACGACCTGGCAGCTCAGTTAGGGTCAAGTGTGTCACTAGCACGTAACAAAGTCCATGACTGATACAGACCCATCCCACCCCCACTTGCTAAGGTATCTGTTGCCTATCCTCTATATTTGTATGGGGGTGGAGGTCTAGGTCTACTCTAAGCTTCTTTCTTTCTTATTTTAGTTTTTCTTTCTTTTATCTTTCTTTTTTTTTTTTGTTAGTGTTTCAGTCTCTGCTAGCCTCTAGGTTCCTCGCTTGGTTGGTTCTGTTGATCTTCATGTTCTGGTCTAACTGGATGTCAATATGTAGAAGAATGTAAAAAGACCCATATTTATCACCTTTCACAAAATTTAAATCCAAGTAGATCAAAGACCTTTAGGTCTTTAATAAATAAAACTGGACACACTAAATCTAATAGAAGAGAGAGTGGGGAAAAGCCTAGAACTCATTGGCACAGGTGACAACTTCCTGAACAGAACACCCATAGCTCAGGCTTTAAGATCAACAATCAACAAATGGGACCTTATGAAATTGAAAAACTTATATAAAGCAAAGGGCACTGTCATTAGAACAAAACGACAGCCTACAGATTGGGAAAAGTTCTTCATCAACCCCATATCTGACAGAGGGCTAATTTCCAAAATTTACAAAGAACTCAGGAAATCAAACTGTTTACCATTTTAAAGTTTGGTATAATTTAACTAAATCTTTGACAAAGTGATAAAAACATCAGGTGATAAAATAATTTCAAATTATAAAGCCTACTACTAACTTAATATGGGCCTCCATCTCCATAAGAAGTCTGTATACTGTGTGTGACACAGGTTTTTGAAGTTCCTTCTCTGGCTCTAGTAACATGGGTTTGATATTACACATCTTATCAATCAATGATCTTCCTAATTGATTTTTCTGGACTGAATCTCAGTCAAGAATTTTTACCATGTTTATTTACAAATTAATAAAAAGTAAAGATATAATTCTAGAAATCTTCCATATAAGAATTATAGGTGATGTGATAGAAAAAAATACAGAAGTTTATTGCTTAGCACAGTGAAAATTTATCATTTCATGACAAGCCTAGACATCTCTCTGAGGCAGCTATCCTCCACAAGCTGCATAGCATTCCAAATGGCTTCACTCATATGAAATCTCTCCTTTAGCCCATGTTTTCACAATTTCTGTGGAGGGATAATTGGTACCAGACACAAGTGGTGTATCCCTTCACTTCTCAAAGTCAAAGGATTACTAATCTCAAGGAGTGTGCTCCAGGAACTGGTGGAGCGCAGATTAATAGTAAGAGGTTGCCATACTTTCCATATCATCTAACCCAATGCATTCGTTTTAGCTCACCAAGTTTAATTTAAATTAAGGTCACAAGATCAGCAAATAACAGAGATGGAATATTACTGTTGTTCATTATTGTACACTAATAATTTCATTGCATTAGTGTGTCATGAAAGGTGTGGCTCTCAACCTGGTTTTATAATAACAGAGTACACCTTTACATTTTTTTAAAACTACAGTTTGTGTGTGTGTGTGTGTGTGTGTGTGTGTGTGTGTGTGTGTGTGTGT
>CAJQZJ010032991.1:2737406-2781541 GCA_907164525.1 Lophiomys imhausi | reverse complement strand
GTGTGTGTGTGTGTGTGTGTGTGTGTGTGTGTGTGTGTGTGTGTGTGGGTGTGTGGGTGTGTGTGTGTGTCTGGTTATGAACACTATGCCAGGCTTTTAGAGGACAACTCGTGACACTTTGTTTCTTCCTTCCACTCTGTGGACCAAGGAATAGAACTCAGTTTCTCTGGCTTAGCAGCAATCACTTCTCTGCTGAGCCATCTTATAGGCCCTGCTTTTATGATTTTTGAATGTTTTTAAGCAAGAATCCCAAGTAATTTTTTGAAGTGAACATCATTTAAGATTGTGATAATTTCTAGATCATTCCAGAATAGTAATTTCAATCTCAAGTGATGGTAATTAAGTGTTACATTTACATAAAGTTATTTAAATAAAGACTATGATTCTTTTTTAATTTTTCACTTATTTTTATGTGTATGTGTGTTAGAAATATAAAGACATTTTGTTCATTCTGAAATTAAAATGGGGTAATTTCAGAATGCATGGAATTCTTTGAAGAAATTTTTAGACTTAGAACATTATGAACACAAGCGGTAACTGGACCTGACTGCTTGTATCTCATAATGGCCAAATAATGTCATGGGGGCCAGACTTAAGACTGTGGTCCTTGGGCTATATTCTGTGGGATTAGAGTCAGGGTTTCAATAACATACTAGGGGCATTGTTTTGATGGACCTCTGTCAGTCCACAGAAACAACGACAGCTCGTTGCTTGATCAAATTGACCCATGCTTTTAACTTTTACCAAGAAACTTTTAAAAGTCAAAAGAAAAACCACAAAGAGTGTATTTCAAACAGATACATATTTCTCAAGAATTATCCAGAGAGAAAAGTGTATGGTTGTGTATATTGTTTTTTTGATTGTGTACAACAGGAAGGCTGTACCGTCTTCCAATGTGGAAGCATCTGAAAAGCTGATATGTTAAATGGGCACACCTGGGATGGGTTTGACAGCAGAATCCCACTGTCGTGCTACAGTCCCAGACCTTAAAGTTCCATAAAGAGTGAAGGAAATGAAGCTGTCTCTTGTTTTGTACTCTTTGCATGACATTGGATTTGAGATCCAAGCCTAGGACAGTTAATTTTGATTTTTAACTTGATGGGATCTGGAAGCTTCAAAGTGGCATGCCTCAGGACAGATGTACCAGGGCACTTACCAGAGGATTAAGTGAAGGAAGTGCTTTCTCACCAATATAGTATCTAAATAAAGAAAATCAGGTTATAGGGCCATTTTATAGACTTTTTAAGGTTATTTCAATTTGGATTTTTTTTCAAGTGTCTTTTTTTTAAATACTTTATTTTTTTTCTTCAAGTTACATCTCAGTAACAAACCCCTCCCTATTCCCCCTTCCTATCTCGCCCTTCCACCCTCTTCCCCCCAGAAGTTTCCCCTTTCAGTCCAACAGATTGTTCCTTCTCTTATTACAGTAAGTATTATACAAAACAACAGATATAAATATGCCACATTTATGAGAGTTAAATGGCCCAGTATACCTTCCCAATGTCCAGTTTATACATATTTGGCCCCTGACTTTAACATTCTACTATCTAACCATCTCCTTGAGTTTAAAGGTCTATATGTGACTCAACATTCATACTATCTTGCAACACACTTTTAAGAGTATCTTCTTAGTTCTATAACACCCTCTTGATTCCTAAACAACTCAAAATTTAACTATGAGACTCTGGCTGTCTATTCTTCAACCACCTCAGAGACCTGAGAGGGATAAATATATTTGCTTATATAGGAAGTGCAGGGCCTGCAGCTTCCAAAACTAAGAAAGGACATATCAATGACTGCCTGGACAGTTCCCATTTTCTCTCCATACATTCCTGCATCAGTCTTCAGCCTTTGGGTCCTGTTTCTATGACAGACATTTGTTGTAGAGCAGGGATTATGAAGGATTTACCTACCCTGTCTTGGCAGAGTTAGGCTGTCGACTTCCCTGCTACCAAGTTTTGTCCTTTTTGGACAGCAGTCTGTCTGCAGTTGGTGCAATTTGGATTTTTAAGAATGCCCTATTTACTACCTACCTTGCATTTCCCTACTCCTGTGTTTTCTTGTTTGGGGAAGTTTAGATTTTATTTATACTCAGTGTTGCAGTTCTGTGCTTAGAGAAAAAAATAATCAATATGATGTGTAAAAGAAAAAAACGCACTGGACCAATTAAAGAGGCAAGAAATACTTCAATACAATTAGTGCAAGAGGAAAATAGACCGAACTTAGTTGTACTGAAACAAAGAACTGTGGAGGTTTTAGTTGAGGTGAGTTACTGGTAACCCTTGGAAAGTATTAGGATACAGCTGTTAAGCTTCCAAGGATTACCTATCAACAGCCATAGGGTTATCAATACTTATTGCCTGTCATTTGTCAAAACAGTCTAACAACTTTCTTCTCCTTTGAATCTTTGCTGATGAAATTCTGAGAATGGCTTCTGGTCCTTGAAGATTTCTGTATTACAGAAATATATATATTTCTCTTTCCTCAGCTGTCATTCATCTAAAGTGCTTCAGATGTAGTAAGACTGACTCTGTTATCCACTTCTCCTCTCCATGTTGGGATTTTATCCAGCTTGGTCTTATTCAAGTGTTGTATATGCTGTCACAAGGTCTGTGAGCTCATCTGTGCAACTGCTCTAATGTGTACAGAAAACAGTGTTTTATTGTAGACATCCATTACCTCTGGCTCTTGCAGTATTTCCCATCCCTCTACTCCAATGATCCTTGATCCTTGAACAGATGGGGTGTAATATAGACATCCATTACAGGAATGAGCATTCCACTTTCACCTATTCTCTGTACCTTTGTCACTTTGCGTCTCTCCATTAATAGCCATGTACAAAATGAAGCTTCTCTGAGGAGGACTGATCAATGATTATAAGAAGTTACTAGGGAGGGGGGGCAAGATGGCAGCGATCAAGTAGGACTCATTTGGATCCTTGGATCCTGGGAAAGACAGATTAAACAACAGCAGAGATATACTCCTGCTGAAGGCAGTTTGTGAAGTGCAAACCTATCTGGGATTGCCCAGCAAAACAGTAAAGAACTCGGTACTGGAAATATAGACACTGGAGTATCTGAGTCACCAGACATGGCATGGAGCACTTCCCACTGGCCGGGAGACTGCACTCCCTCCCTACCAGATCCTTTCAGGAATACAGCTGGTGGTTTCAACCCCCAAACATAGGACCTCCTGAGTCTACAGCACCTGTGCAGGAGCTAGGTTTGGACACCTAGAAGCATACCAGCAGAGCTGCTACATAGTAAGACTGAGGGACTGTTCCCTGGGATATTCAGTAAGGCAGCTGCTGCATCTTGCTGACTGGCTAAGGCAGCTTCTGGCAGCAAGATCTAGCTGGCAGGAGCCCAGCTTCACTGAGCCCAAGCACAATGTGGGCAGGATACAGAACACAATTTGGAACTCCCTCCCCCGCCCCCTCGCCTGACTACAGGGTGTCTGGTAGAAGAGTCTCTTCCAAGCAGACTCCTTTGGAGCATTTTGATACAGGCAGGGAATCAGGGAATCAACTCCATATTGGATCTCCAGGCTTCACCCCCTCTGCCTGGCCCTTAAACTGACACACACACACACACACACACACACACACACACACACACACACACACCGTGGAGCAGGGCACAAAAGCAGCAACAGTACTGGTTCACAGTTTCAAACTGAGAGATACAGACTGGCTCTTAGACTCCTCTGAGAGTGGATTGAGAAGACCATAGCTACAGCCCTGACACAGCAGAAACAGGGGTTCTGGTGGAAGCCTCTGCCTATCCAGGTAGGCTGCACCAGAGCACTACAATTCTGGCAAGGAGAAGGTGCTGAGATTTGATGAGTGAATTTCATACTGGAACTATCTGCCTGTGCTCACTTCAGCAGGGCACTCAGTCTACAGACCCAGCCTAGTACATTCAGATCTCCTCCCAGAGTAGTGAACCAGTCCTGGACTGGGGCGTGCTACCGGAGGGGACAGGCAGCAGCACCTGAGCATGGAGCCTGTAACTGAGAGGCACCCCCACCCCGCCTCCCAGTCCAAGTACTGGAGACGCTTTGCAAACTCACTGCCTGCACCCACTTTGGGAAGGCTCTCAGACTACTGCCTCAGATCTAGAGCAATAAAGCAGTTCTGAACTATTGCATGTGGCTGGAACAAGTGGTTTGCTCTGACCCAAAGTACTTCTGGCTGAGAGGCACAGAGTGATCCTGAACCCTCCCATTCCCCCAGGGAAGGGCATGGAAGGACTACAACCAAGTCTTGATTCCCTTGCTACAGAGAAACTGCCAGAAGCCACGTAAGTGCAGGCTAGCTGCACTGAAACACAGTGACTCTGGCCAAGAAAAGACAGCTGAGCATCCCCGATTCCAAACACCATGGACAGGGTGTGAATTCCATATCATATCTCCCTGACATCATCTGCCTTGTCCCTCAGCTGAATACCCAGGCTACAACACAGAGAGCTCTGACTCAGGACCAGTAAAACAAGCCCGGATCATTGCTCATTGCCTGGGTGACATGGGCTATACCAGAACACAGTGCTTCTGGCTATAAGTCTCACATTGAGCCTGAGATCCCCCTGAGAGCAGCTTGGGAGGACCACGACATATAAGCTGCAGGGGAACTACAGGTCCAGCCAGCAGTCTGTCGACTGCCAACCTGGACCCTCATCGCTATGAAGACCAGTTGGATCTCAGGAACCTGCAGGAACACATCCCACCACAGCCTCTGACCTTGGTCCCATATTGAGACACAACAGGAAGGGGTGAGCTCTGGGACACACACTGAGAACCAAACTCCACACAAGGGCCCATCCAGCTGATGAAGAGCTACATATCACCAAGCTATACGGCCACTACACCAAGGCGCCTTTCTTGGCACCAAACCCAGAAGGCACCAGGAACAAACATCTAAGAACAACCAGATGGCTAAAGGTCAGTGAAAGAACAGATCTGACAAAAGTCAGGGAAATATGACTCCAACAAAATGCAGCTATGCCAGTACAGCAACTCTGTCCACTCCACCACAGCTGAAATACATGAAAATGGTGACAAATCTATACTCTGGAAAGTGATAGAATCCTTTCATGAAGAGTTTAAATCTCTGAATGAATTAAAAAATTCCTCAATTTTGCAAATGAAAGCAGTGGAGAATACCATTAGTGATCTCCAAGCCAAAGTGGCTCAACTTGAACAGGAAAGAGACAAGGCAACAAGGAAATTGGAGCAGGGAATGTCAAAAACAAATAAAATTGTTCAAGACTTGAAATTGGAAGTGGAAGTAATAAATAAAACACAAACTGAGGTAATCCTGGAGGTGGAAAATAAAGGGAAGGGAGCAGTAACTACAGGCAAGAGTATCAAAAATAGGATACAAAATAGGATGGAAGACAGAATCTCAGGCGTAGAATTTTTGATTGAAGAAATCAGTACAACAACCAAAGAAAATGAGAAATCTAAAAAAAAGTTCTCCCCACAACATCCAAGAAATCAATGACTCAATGAAAAGACAGAACCTAAGAATTATTGGCATAGAAGAGAAGACTCCTGACTTCAAGGTCCAGGAAACATCTTCAACAAAATCATAGAAGAAAACTTCCCAAACCTAAAGAGATGCCAATAAAATTACAAGAGGGATACAGAACAGCAAACAGAATAGACCTGAAAAGAAATTCTTCTTCGTGCCACATAACAAATGAAACTCCAAATGTACACAACAAAGAAAGAATATTAAAAGAGGTAAGAGAAAAAGGTCAAGTATCATATAATGGCAGACCCATCAGAATTACACCTGACTTCTCCTCAGAAACTTTAGCCAGAAGAGCCTGGCCAGATGTCTGACAAGCCCTAAGAGATCATAAGTGACCGGCTAGATTACTATATCCAGCAAAACTCTATATCAACATCGATGGAGAAAACAAGATTTTCCATGACAAGATCAAATTAAAACATTGTCTACCCACAAATCCAGCCCTACAGAAGATTCTAGAAGGAAAAATTCCAGCCCAGTAAAGATAACTACACCCAAGAAAACAGAGGAAGCAAAAAAGTCTACTGCCACTAAACCAAAAGAAACACAAAACCAATACCTACATCAAAATAACAGGAAATAACAACCTTTGGTCATTAATATCCATCAACATCAACGGACTCAACTCCCCAGTAAAAAGACACAGACTCCCAGAATGGATCCACAAACAAGACAAAACATTTTGCTGCATACAAGAAATGCATCTCTTTAACAAAGATAGATGCTACCTCAGAATAAAGGGCTAGGAAAAGGTTTTCCAAGCAAATGGGCCCAGGAAGAAAGCTGGAGTAGCCATCCTAATATCAAATAAAATAGACTTTCAACTGAAGTTAATCAAAAAAGATAGGGAAGGACACTACATACTCATAAAAAGGAAAAATTCATCAAGACAACATCTCACTATGAATATCTATGCCCCAAATACAAGCACACCCACATTTGTAAAAGAAACTCTTCTAAAGAGTAAAACTCACAATGATCCCCACACATTAGTAGTAGGAGACTTCAACACTCAATGGACAGGTCATTGAGACAGAAACAAAACAGAGAAATAATGAGACTAACAGAAGTCCTGAACCAAATGGACCTAACAGATATCTACAGAATGTTTCACCCAAACACAAAAGGATACACCTTTTTTTCAGCACTACATGGAACCTCCTCCAAAACTGACCATATAGTTGGACACAAAGCAAGCCTCAACAGATACAAGAAAGCTGAAATAATCCCTTGCATCTTATCAGACCACCATGGAGTAAAGCTGGACTTCAACAATAGAAATAATATAAGGCCTACATATTAATGGAAATTGAACAACTCTGCTGAATGACCACTGGGTCAGGGAAGAAATAAAGAAGGAAATCACAGCCTTCTTAAAATCCAATGACAATGAAGGTACAACATGCCCAATCCTATAGGACACATTGAAAGCAGTGCTACAAGGAAAGTTCATAGTACTAAGAGCCTTCAAAAAGAAAATTGTGACAACTCATATTAGCGAATTAACAGCTAAACTGGGTGAATTGGGAAAAAAAGAAGCAAACACTCCCAAGAGGAGCAGAAGGCAGGAAATCATCAAACTTAGGGCTGAAATCAACAACTCAGAAACAAAAAGAACAATTCAAAGAATCAATGAAAGCAAGAGCTGGTTCTTTGAGAAAATCAACAAAATAGACAAACCCTTAGCCAAATTAACTAAAAGGCAGAGGGAAAAAACCCAAATCAACAAAATCAGAAATGAAAAGGGAGAAATAACAGACATTGAGGAAATCCAGAGAATCTTTAGGTCCTACTTTAAAATTTTGTACTCCACAAAATTTGGAAGCCAAAGTCAAATGGACAATTTTCTTGATAGATTCCACCCGCCCAAGTTAAGTCAAGATTAAGTTAACAGATTAAACAGCCCTATAACCCCTAAAGAAATAGAAACAGTCATTAAAAAATCCCCCAACCAAAAAAAGCCCAGGCCCAGATGGTTTCAGCACAGAATTCTACCAGACCTTCAAAGAAGACCTAATACCAATACTCTTCAAACTCTTCCACAAAATAGAAACAGAAGGAACATTGCCAAATTCATTTTATGAGGCCATAGTCACACTGATTCCTAAACCACACAAAGACCCAACAAAGAAAGAGAAGTTCAGACCAATTTCCCTCATGAACATAAATGTAAAAATACTTAATAAAATACTGGCAAACCGAATCCAAGAACACATCAAAAGTATCATACACCATGATCAGGTAGGCTTCAACCCAAGAATGCAGGGATGGTTCAACAAATGAAAATCCATCAACATAATTCACCACATAAACGAGCTGAAAGAAAAAAAAAACACATGATCAAATCACTAGATGCTGAAAAAGCATTTGACAAAATCCAACACCCCTTCATGCTAAAAGTCCTGGAGAGAATGGGCATACAAAGACCATACCTAGAAATAATAAAGGTGATATTCAGCAAGCCTGTCACCAGCATCAAATTAAATGGAAAGAAAAAGTATTTCCTGTAAACTCAGGGACAAGGCAAGGATGCCAACGCTCACCATATCTTTTCAACATAGTACTAGAAGTTCTTGCTAGAGCAATAAAACAACTAAAGGAGATCAAGGGGATACAAATTGGAAATGAAGAAGTCAAATTATACCTATTTGCAGACCATATGATAGTATACATAAGCAATCCCAAAAATTCTAAGGTAGAACTCTTACAGCTTATAAGCCTTCAGCAAGGTGGCTGGATACAAAATTAATTCAAAAAATCAGAAGCCCTTTTTTATACAAAAAATAAATGGGCTGAGAAAGAAATTAGGGAAACAACACACATAACAATAGCCACAAACAATATAAAATAGCTAGGGTAACTCTAATCAAGCAAGTGAAAGTTCTGTATGACATGAACTTCAAGTTCTTGAAGAAAGAAATTGAGGAGGACATCAGAAGATGGAAAGATCTCCCATGCTCATGGATAGGTAGGATCAACATAATAAAAATGGCCACCCTGCCAAAATCAATATACAGATTCAATGCAATTCCTATCAAAATACCACCGCAATTCTTTATAGACTTTGAAAAAGTAATTCTCAACCTCATATGGAATAACAAAAATCCCAGAATAGCTCAATCAATACTGTACAATAAAAAAGCATCTGGAGACATCACCATCCCAGATTTCAAGCTGTACTACAGAGAAATAGTAATAAAAACAGCATGGTACTGTTATAGAAACAGACCAGTGGATCAATGGAATCGAATTGAAGATCCAGAAATGAACCCACACACCTATGGTCACTTAATTTTTGACAAAGAAACCAAAACTGTACAATGGAACAATGACAGCATCTTCAGCAAATGGTGCTGGTCTAACTGGATGTGAACATGTAAAAGAATGAAATTAAACCCATACTTATCACCTTGCACAAAACTTAACTCCAAGTAGATCAAAGACCTTAACATAAGGCTTGGCACACTAAATATATTAGAAGAGAAAGTGGGGAAAACCCTCAAACTCATTGGCACAGGTGACAACTTCCTGAACAGAACACCAACAGCTCAGGATCTAAGACCAACATTCAATAAATGGGACCTCATGAAACTGAAAAGCTCCTGTAAGGCAAAAGAAACTGTCATTCGAACAAAATGGCAACCTACAGGTTGGGAAAAAGTCTTCACCATCCATACATCTGACAGAGGGCTAATATCCAAAATTTACAAAGAATTCAAAAAATTAAATGCCAAGAAACCAAATAATCTGATCAAAAAATGGGGAACAGAGCTAAACAGAGAATTCACCACAAAGGAGGAATCCCTAATGGCCAAAAGACACTTGAAGAAATGCTCAGCATCCTTAATCATCAGAGAAATGCAACTCAAGACGACTCTGAGATTCCATCTCACACCTGTCAGAATGGCTAAGATCAAAAACTCAAATGACAGCACATGCTGGTGAGGTTGCAGAGAACAGGGAACACTTCTCCATGCTGGTGGGAGTGCAAACTTGTACAACCACTATGGAAATCAGTCTGGCAATATTTTAGAAAACTTGAAATAGCTCTACCTCAAGACCCAGCCATACCACTTCTGGGTATACATCCAAATTATTCCTCACTGAATCACAAGAAAGTTTCCTCATCTCTGTTCATAGCAGCCTTATTTGTAATAGCTAGAAACTGGAAACAACCCAGATGTCCTTCAACCGAAGAATGGATTAAAAAACTGTGGTACATCTACACAATGGAATATTACTCAGCTATCAGAAACAATGAAATCATGCAATTTGTAGCCAAATGGATAGAACTAGAGAAGCTCATCCTGAGTGAGCTAACTCAGTCTCAGAAGGATGCACATGGCATCTATTCACTTATAATCAGATTTTAGCCATATAGTACAGGATAACTATACCACAACCCATGAACCAAAGGGAACAGGAACATAGACTTTATCACCTGTCAATGAGACAGTTTCCCCTAGTGGTGCTGCCTTATAGTCCTCCAGTGTATGAGGAGGCTCTTGGCCCTCATATGACTGCTGAACTGGGCCTGGGAGCTAATATGCAGGGACACTCCATAGTGGAGGAGTGGTTTGGAAGGGATAGGGTGTAATGGGTGGGAGGGCGGGACTGGGAGGGTGGAAAGAGGGTACTATGATGGAGATGTAACCTCGAGTAATAAATAAACATTAAAAAAAGAAGCTACTATGAGTCATATTAATGCTGTGTCCAAGTAGTAGAAAAATAGTAGACTGCCTCTAGGGATTGTGACCTGTTAAGTCAATGGTATTGGCTTTAATAATTGTGCCAGTCCATTTTTTGGAATGGGCTCTTAATCCAACCAGAAAGTGGTTGGTTACACCCATAACACTTATACCCCTATTTCCTTTCCTTAAAATACTTAAATATTAGACAATGCCAATTTATACAGACAATTACAGTGAGAATGTCTTGACAGAAAAGTAATAATAATAATAAATTATATAACATAATTATTACATACTAATTTATTAGTATGTAATACTAACACCTATAGACAGTGCAAATCTGAGTTTCAAGAGATAGAATATGTTGTATTGTATGTCTTTCTCTTATGTCTTTTTCATATAATTGCATTTTATAGAACTGACAATGAAAAATGCTTGAAAAAATTTTTTTTAATCTAGGCATACAAGTTTTGGATTTATTTATTTTAATATAGTTTAGAAATATTAAATTCTTCTAATGTTGATATGATAAACATTGACAGATGCCAAACAAATGCAATTCTTTGTTACTATTTACTATAAATTAGAAGAAAGAAGCAATCTACTACTGTAATTCATATGTTGTCAGTGCCCTCTATTTTCTTTCTCTCACTTCATCTATTCACCACTTTCTTTTCCTTCCTTATGTCCTTTCCATCCTTAATTCCTTCTTTATCCCCTTTCCTTTCTTTGTTTCTTCCTTTTAAGACTGACATTTTCAGCATCATAGTCCAGTAACAGAACATTACTTAAAGGATATAAATATGCTGACAGCTAACTTAAAAGTTTACAGTTCAGAGAAATGCAACTCTTGATAGAAACAGTTAAGAAACACAGACAGAAGAGGGAAAAGTGAGCCACAGAGTCTCAATGCAATAATATTATTATAAAGTAAATTAAGACTTAACTGAAAGTGATAGACTACAGTAATATAATTGATATTTGTCTCTAAAACACAAAATAAGATACATCTTGAAAACTAAGATTAGACGACTGTACCGTACAAAGGCACAAAATCAATAATCCTACGGTACTTACCATTTTAAACACAAGTTGGAACTCCAAGAATTTGCTGTCAGGGTGAGAAAAGATCCCTATGTTTCAAGGGTTGTACTGAGTGCTAGAGGGCAGTGGAAACAGAAACATATTATTTCAAATTGTTTACTTTATTTAAAATACAGTGATCCTAAGTTAAATTAAAAGAATGCTACCACAACCTAGAGCTGAAAGGAGAAGTGGATCCATGACCCCATCCCTAGCTCAGAAGCTATCTCCAACTGATGACCTCTTGCAAATAAAAATTTAGCTTTTTCAAAAGGAGTCTCAATGGGGAACCAAACTACTCTTAAGGGTAGGCTGCATGCCCAACACTAGATGGCCAAAATAGGATAAACTCAATGGCATCTTTGGAAATTCCTTGTCTCATAATATTGTGTCAGGACTGTGTTTTTTATTATATCTTATTTTTATTTTATTTTATTTATATTTTTTATCTATGGCTTCCAGATTAATGCTTTTATGGAACTCCAGAGTGTGTGACCAAGTGAATCTTTGCATCCATATCTTTTTCTTGGACCATTTTTCTTCTGTTTGTTTCTTTTGTCTTACTCCAATGTTTTAGTTTTTGTTTTATCTTATTATATTTATTTTGATGTATTTTATTATTAAATCTTAGAAGCCTGTTTCTAATGAGAGGCAGAAAAGGAGTGGATCCAGATGGGAGGGGAGGTGGGAAGAAACTGTGAGAAGTAGAGGGAGGGGAAACTCTAATGAGGATATATTATGTAAGAAAAAAATTCTATTTTCCAATAAATGAAAAAAAAATAAAGAATGTTAATACAATTCTGAAGCATTTCTACAAAATAAAAAAGCCTAACAGAGAAAGCAATCTTCACTCTAATTATCTCAAAGAAGAAAATCTATCATGTACATGAATATGATTTCCAAACTGACAATTTAACAAGTGTGAATAGTCCAGGGACAAGAATGTGTAGAAGAAAACAATGCCTTCAAGGGTATCAGAGATCCAGCAGATGAGCTCCTGTTTGATATTAATTCCCAGGCAAACTCATATGCAGTACTTGCCAGATACTAAACTCGCCCATAAGAAAGTCATTTTCATTCAAGGTCTTTCTCAGTTTAATTTGGCATGGAAGAATATCAGAACACATAACCTCAAAGCAATCCATGTGTGGCAAAAGAATAAAATGACTTGAGCCAATATCCCAGCTTAAAGTATTTCTCCATTCAATGTCCATTCTTCAACTCCTACGTGCCTATCACTGCACAAATGGGTACAATAATTCTGTGTTGCCATGAAAACTGCATGTGGTCCTAAGAAATTTATGCTGACCTCCTGTGGTGTTTATGAATAACTTATTCCTTCTGTTGCTTAAGATGCTTAATATTCAGGCAAAGCCAATTTAGTCAGACAAAAGTTGTACTAGCCAAATAATGTTTAAAAAAAAAAAACACTCCTCAACATATGGAAAATGAATCTGAGAGCAACAGTGACAGTTGCTTGTTTGTAGATTTATCAGCAGCATACAACACAATAAACCACCTAAACCCATGTGACAAATTCCACAATATGATGAATGACAATCATTTACTAGAGTTCACCTGAAGATTTTTTTTTTAACCAAGAATAGGGCAATAGCTTCAGCCATTAGGAAAAAAAAAAGCAATTTATAGTCCTTCCTTCTTCTTTTCTCATTATTCTTCCTTCCACTAATTCCTGACCTGTTCTTCCTCTCTTATTTCTTTTGGTTTTTGTATTTTCGTTTATAATAATGATGTGTTCAGGGCAGAAATTTAACATTTTTTAGATGTTTTTGTATTGCCAGGGAAGAATTTTGTTGTGAAATCAAGACAGCAGCATAACACTTTTTATATAAGAATCCTGACTGTAAGATTTAAAAGAAAAGAAAAAGAAAGAAAAGGCCTGAGTGGGGTTTATTGACACATCAGTTTGAAACTTAAATCACATCAAGTCCCAATGGAAACCCCATAATGTTCTTTTCTAAGGTATCATAGGCTACTTGGTGAGGAGGTTCAATCTAGTATAAAATCAGTCTGTCTTGTTTCTTAATGAATTTTCTAGATTCTAGGGAAAGTTCTGTATTAAAGGTTCTTTCACATCCCTTTGTATATTGTGAGTACAGGAGATTCCCTTCAGAGCATGGGATTATTCAGAAGAAACTAAGAGCATGTTCTATGTGTACACTGAAAGGTCTGTCTGAGTTGTACTCTGTGTGTGTGTGTGTGTGTGTGTGTGTGTGTGTAGAAATAATCATAAATGCCCCCTGTGTGACATATCAGAGCCATATCCATAAAGACATTTTCTTATAGCACTAAAAGTTCATGCAAATTCAAGAAAGGGGGGGAGTGGGAAAACTTGCTATAATTCAGTTTAGCTGTTGGTTCAAATGATAAGTACAATATGCCATTGAATTAACAAGAAAAATAATACATATTCCTGGATTTCAATTTTAATGCCCAGTTTAAACCACAGTTGACTTTGTTTTTCTTTTTTGCAATTAGCTGTTTTCTCAAGTTATATTCTTATAACTTAGACAAAATTGCCAGAGTGGAAAGAGATGGAAAACCAAATCTTAAACATAAATACACAGAGAATACTACTCTTGAGTGCATAGGGTTAGAAAGACGCACAGTCACAGAAGGCCCTAGTAGACACGGGGAAAGATGGTCAGACGCTAAACCAGGAGAAATATAGTCACCACAAAAATTCCAGGGGATCCTCGGGTTTATTTCTTATCACATCCTAGACTAGTCTGGCTGAGAATCAGAGTCTGATGGGGCTGGATAGATGGTTCACCAGTTAAGCATTTGCTGTTTTTTCCAGCACCTAAGTCAGGGGGATCCAGGCACCTGTAACTAGTGCCCACAGCTCTGACACTCCTCTCTGGTCTCAGAGGATCCTCTCACACAGCTAACATGTACACATTCAGACACACATGCACACCAAAAAGAAAAATTATAGATGATAGATAGATAGATAGATAGATAGATAGATAGATAGATAGATGGATGGATGGATGGATGGATGGATGGATGGATGGATGGATGGATGGACGGACGGACGGACGGACGGACGGACGGACGGACGGACGGACGGACGGACAGACAGACAGATAGATAGATAGATAGATAGATAGATAGATGATGGATAGATAGATAGATAGTTCTGGAGCACTGTAAAAAAGTTTATTCAGAAAGCCAGCCAACCAAAGAGATTACAGCTACTACAAATCCATCTAGAGACAAAAGGCACAGCAATTATAGCAGACATAGGAGGCATGTAAAGTAGGCTAGCACCATAGTAGATTCACGTTTGTGGTAGTTTGCTGTTATCTGTAGCTACCAAAGTTATGTAAATGTCAAGAAATCCACAGATTAGACAGTACTATGAACCATGTCTTTTCTGACTCCTTTTCCCTATAATAGTTTATTCTGGGATTAGTAGATTAGTAAGGCTACATCCTACCCTCTCACCCCTTAGTGCAATAGAAGAGAGTCAATGGATACTTTTTTCCAAAATAATCAAGAGAGGGGGGAGGGGAAATATTTTGGGTTTTAATTAATGAAGTGGCTTTAGTGAAAGGTATCATCTACAGCTACTTCAATGGTTTATTTAAGTTCATCATTGATAGGAAGGGCAACGGTCAGAGGTTTATGACTTGTCATCCTTCCTATGTCCTCCTCCTCCTCCATGTTTCTACTCATCTTAGGAGGAATATGCCCTTCCTTCAGAAAGTTTCTTTCCAGGACTTTGAGACACACTGATCATTCCGTAAAACCCTGCCTGATCTACTTCAGGACATTACATATTGCTAATAAAAATGTAATCATCTTAAACTCTGGAATGGAAAGAGGCAGAAACAGCAACAGCACTGAAAGGATGGACCAGAATTTCTAAGTAGAGGTTGTGACTGAGATGGTCACCAGTTCCTCCAGCTTCATTGCTTCTCTCTAGAGTGTGTATGTCGCATGCTTCCAACATGGTCTCAGTCATCTGCTTCACCTGTTTATGACCTAGCTAAAATAACTATCTCACTACTCACATAAATGGACTCTGGCCATTTTGCCACTCCCACAAATTCCAAAACTGCTGTATTCTATGACTCAACTAACAGGCCTATCACACGAAGATCTCCCTTTAATAGAAATGCTTTAAAGCTCAGCATTTTATTTTGACTATGCACCAAGTGAAGGACAGCAAGCCTTGCCTTCTTTAACTTGCTATTGCCAGATGTCTTGTCATGCCAATGAAACATATGGCCAACACCATGACACTGAGCACATGACTTCTCAGTCCTTTAATTGTAATGAGTAGATAGTAAACATCTGAAAACATTGAGATCTTTAAATGAACATGCCATTGTGTTTGGGCAGGTCCTGATGATGTCAGTTCTCAGTAAGTAGGAGATGTGAATATATCTAATCAGTAATGCCAATGACTATGCTTGATGGCATTTACTCTTAAAGTTCTTTCACTGGAGATTCCACTAAGAAGTTAGGGGTGTGTGTGTGTGTGTATGTGTGTGTGTGTGGTTTGTATGACATATTATATGTCTCTTAATGTACCAATCAAAATATTTATTTATTGAACAAATAAATTGATCTGTGTATAAATCAAAAGAGCTACTCATTGAGGAAGTTAAAGTGTATACTAACATGTGAATAAAAATAATAAAAACTTGGTATCTATCCATTCCTTGATCCTGAAAGATACCTCTTCCCAAAGCATGACTAGCCACAGCTTTCACTGTGTATAATTACTGCTTCATCCAAATTGACACAAAATCTACATTTTGCAAGTGCCAATCTATCTCTTCCTGAGATATTCAATACTCATCTCTTCTCTCTCTCTCTCTCTCTCTCTCTCTCTCTCTCTCTCTCTCTTTCTGCTGTGGAGGTGGTCACTGTGAATAATCCAAAAATCTCACAGACACCATCACTCAATTCTTCCTACTCAGGGCTGTGTGGAGCTCTCTAGCTGTCACCAACTCCTACATATTCTTTGGTGACTTCAAAATTGTTGTCTGGTGTTAGTCCTGGTTCCAAATTCATATTCATCTCAGTGTATCAAGACAATTATTACTACAACTCAAAGCAGACAAAAAAAGTACAATTCTTCTGATCCAACTTCTGTACATTTGTAGCACAAATACTCTGATCCACCTTGTACACATTTATAGCACCCTACTTACCACACTTCTTCAGTGTTACTGATTCTCTTGCCAACTAGCTGATGAACCAGTTATTCAAATGTAGGATCTGAGTGAGTGGCACAGTAGTGCACAAATTCAATCCCAGTACATGAAAGGCAGAGGCAATCAGATCTCTGTGAATTCAAGACAGTCTGATCTACATAGGAAATTTCAGGAAAGCTAGGGCTATATAGTATGACCATGTTTCAAGCCACAACAAATAAACAAACAAACATGAACAACACAAAACCTTAGGATGACTTTTGATTGTTCTACTTTACTTTGATTCACCCCATCATTAATTTTTTTGTCTACTTTATCATTATCATTAGATAGGGTGTTATGGCCCAAGTTAGGATGGAACTCCTAAGACCAAAAGATAGCCCTTTATATGCTACTTGGTAGTTGGGACTACCGGTGTGCACCACCATTTTAAAGATTAAACAAATGAGCTTTGTTTATCTTTAAACAAAATCCCTCCCATTATTTCCACCATTAATTCTATTTTTAGATTATTTATTTATTTAATGTGTGTTAGTGTTTTGCCTGCATGTATGTCTGGGTGATGGTGTTGGATCCACTGGAACTGGAATTACAGATAGTTGTGAGCCGCCATGTGGTTGCTGGGAATTGAAACCAGGTCCTCTGGAAGAGCAGTTAGTGCTCTTAAATGCTGAGCCATCTTTCCAACTCCTCTACCATTAATCCTATCTAACAGATTAAAGCAATGTCTTCCTGACTATTCTGATTCTTCCTGTGTGGCACTCTGTCCATTGCCATGAACACCAGCATGATTTTCCAAGTATAAGTCAGACCTTTCACTCATCAATACACAACCAAGTGAAAACTTCCATTTCAGTTAAATTCCAAACATGTTCCTCTTTTCCTTGTCATGAAAAAGCCTATGGTTTGTCTTGCCCATTTGCATCATAATCTTCCTACCAGAATGAGGCACCTTTCCTACCCTTCAGCACTCATGTTTTTGTACTTCTGTGAGTTCCTGACTGATCTAGGAAATTTTCTTCATCCAGCTCAATTCAAATGTTACCACCTCAGAAGGGTCCTCTAGGGCTGTTTATTCTCTTGCTTTTTCTTCAGTTGTCTTCTTCAGTGTACTTAAGGTGCACTTGTCATATGAATTTACCTGTTAATCTCTTTATTTCCTGTCTCCCCTTCCATAGCAGAGGCAAGAATTAATCTAGAAGTTAACTTTTGTTCCCACTACACCTAAGGGAATGTGTAGTATATTCAAGGCTTTGTAAATCATTTGAATGCTAGAAGGATTTCTGTCACCTGGAAATAATAGTCTTAATGGAAATAAAAGAAAGAGACACGCTAAAAGTACAAGAAACAAAGATAAAGGGGAAGAAAAAGAGAAAGGAAGCAAGGAAAGAAGGAAGGAATGATGGGAGGGGGAGAGGGAATATAAACAGTGGAAGCTAGTACCTCGCGAAGAGAGTATCACAGGTTTAAGCTTTAAACTTAGAAATGTCAATATTGGAGACAAATACACAAGTAGAGAGTTTTGAAGTAGAAATACCACACAACAGGCATGTAACGATTACAGCACAGAGATGCTGAACAAGGAGCATGGTGTTTTATCTTTTCCGGAGCCTTCTCCAGCATTTCACCTGAGCATGGAGGGTACACTCTGTCAGGTACTGTTCTAGCCAACCAGACTGAGCTTCAAGAGACATGTCTGATTATGTGCAACCTCTCCTCTATTTTATCTTTGTCACTCTAAAGGGAAAATTACAAGAATAACGTAGGGATCCAAGTCAGATATGGCCCACAGCTTGTGTGCCAAGCAACAGACAAAAAGGAAGTACTCAATAAGCTGCCTGAGATAAATGCGAAATTATACACAGTCACACAGTGTGTGAATAGTTTGTAAATGTAACATACATATGTTGAGTAAGGACAAAATACCTCCTACCTTCTCTCAATATCTCGGCATCTGACAAAGATTCTGCCATATTTTGTATTTCTCCATCACTTCCTCACATCATGTCAGCTATTATTTATTTATTCACTTATTTGTTTCTCATTAAAATAAATATCTGCATCATAAATATGTGAAAATCTTTTAAAATATTTTTTACAGTGCCCTCTCTAAAATTATCTCTACTTTTTCTGTCCATTCTTGCCCAAGTGCTCCAGCTGCCACTTTGATCAATGTGGAGGGTTACAGGTACGTTGTGTGACCACCCTAATCTGATATTTAGAGGAGTCCTGTTTATAAAGCAGAACCATAAGAAATATACTCCGTATGCCCCCAAATTGGGGCAACTATTCCCCAAATGAACCTACGAAGAGTGGCAAATTAGAGCTGAAGAGTTCGACTGTTGACTAACTCACTGTCTGGCTTTGTATCAGCCAGCCTGCATCAAGGTGCACTCAGAAAAAAAAGCCATTCCCAGACATTACCTACAGTAAAACTCTCCAGAAAGGTGAGAAGAAAGAAAGAACAAGATTAACCTAGTTCCATAAAGAGCAGTGCTGGGCTGCAGCTCGCTGGTGCAGGTTCGCATCACAGGAGCTTGAGGCTGGCTGCAAGGCTCCCTCAGGAGTGCTCTCCTTGTCCCCGCCCTGAGAGTCCACCGCACTGTTTTCCCAAGCTATATTTGGCTGAGTGGTTATTTCACTTTCTTTTTCCTACACTCATCTTATTCTGTATCCCCATGCGAGGAGAAAGCAACCCAGAAAGAGCTAGCCAGTCATTCAGGCCTCATTACTTAATTTCCTCTTTCTAAATAATTCATAAAGACACTCTTAGCAGCACGCTTTCCTGGGAGGCGGTCACACATCATCTTACTCCACACCGTTTCTCTTCTTATTGCGAAGTAGGCAGGTCTGGGTTCTGATCCTTCTCTTTCCGAGATCAGGGAAAGGTGGCAAGCTCCAGGGGTAACAGACTCTAGCTGGTTCAGGCACTGGCCATCAGTTCACACTTATACCTGCCTGCACTCTGTTGCTTGAGCAGAATCTGGGACACCCTTTTCCTCATGAGCTCATATTAACTCCCAGAAACCCCATCTCTCTGCCTGGTTAGTCACATTGCCACCAACCCCATGGTTTCTTACCTGCTGGCACTGCACTGTGATAGTTATATCCCATGCTTTGGTTTCTACTGTATATTGTACCTATTTTCTTCATGAATTAGCTTTAAAATCTGCTTAAAATATTTAGTTATGTATTAATTCCCAATAATAACCTAGTATATTTGTTAGGCTTCCTATAAAGAAAGAGAAATAAGATTGATATTCATAGGACTGAAACTCATTGTTCTTCTCTTTTCTTCTTGTTCTTGTCCTCCTCCTCCTCTTTCTCCTCCTCCTCCTTCTTCTTCCTTCCCCTCCTCCTCTTCTTCTTTTTTTAATTCACCTTCTTACTTCTCCTTCTCCTCCCTTTCACCCTCTCTCTGTCATTATATATATATATATATATATATCTCCTTCTATATCTCTCTGTGTGTCTCTGTATCTACTCTGTGACCATCTGACTGTCTGCCATCTGACTTCTATTATCTGTCATCTATCCACCATTTCATTCCATACCCATGAGCTCCACATCTTCAGATTCACAGATTGAAATATTCTTAAATGGTGTCTATACTGAAAATGTACATAAGTTTCCTTGTCCTTTATCCCTAAGCATTGCAACAGTTTCACAACATTTACGTACTGTAAGCATTATGAGTAAGCTAGAGGGGACTTAAAATAGTCTAGATGATATGCATAGACCAAACCCATACTATAACATCCTATAAAAGACTGCTCTCTGCATTGAGTCCTGGCATTTTCCTTCACAGGGACTCTGTCAGCGGGGTAGTTATTTTAAGGAATTGGTTTGGGTGTCCATTATGACTCCCACAATGCAAAATCTGCTGCATAGACCAGCAGGCTGGAGATGAGAGTAGAGTTCCTGCACCAGTTGCTGCTCAAGGCTAGGGGTAGTATCCAAGCAAAATGCCTTTTCTTGGCAAGGGAGGGGGGATTAAGAGGGGTCAGTGTCTGTGTTATTAAGATTCCTATTGATTGAACAAGGCTCATCCATATTCTGGAAAGTCATTGGATGTACTGATTCTTCATCAGTTCACAGGTCCTCAGCTAAAGCCTAGAAACATTCAGTTACCTTTTCCAAATATCTGAGCTTTGTAACCACCAAAGTGAATGCTTAAAAGTAACCATCAAATATACCAAAGTTTCTAGATCTCCCAGCAGAGTTTGTATAATAATGTATTACTCTTGTGTGGGATAAAGGAAGTATTCTTCCATTCAAGTTCTTAGAAAATCATAAATTTCATATTTATTTTACATTATTTGATGACTACATTGCTAAAATTGGCAAAATTCAGAAATTGTGTTTCATTTTGCTCAACTCATACTGTGTGATTCTATCAGAGTGTCTAGTATATAGAAAGTTAATGGTACCTTTTGCTACCTTATTCAGTAAATTAATTTATGATAGAGCAATTAGCATGGTTTCCTTTATTGAATGTTTCCAAAAAAGCATACAACAGCTAAAATAACCAGATTGAAATGTAGAAAGTAAAGTGGTAATATATTATGAATATTTAGACTTTGCCTGAGCAACCTGCTTGTACATTTGCAGGAATAGTCTTAGGAGAGTGAGACCTTCAAATATCAGATAAAGATAATTTTTTCCTAATGACAGTGTCTTTTGCCTTACCAAAGCTTTTCAGTTTCATGAAGTCCCATTTATTTTGCATTGGTCTTAGCGCTTGAGCTATTGGTGTTCTGTTCAGGAAGTTGTCACCTATGCCATTGAGTTCAAGGCTTTCCCCACTTTCTCTTCTATTAGATTTAATGTGTCCAGTTTTATGTAAAGGTCTTTGATCCACTTGGACTTAAGTTTTGTTCAAGTTGATAAATATGGGTCTATTTTCATGCTTTGACATCCAGTTAGACCAGCACCATTTGTTGAAGATGCTTTCCTTATTCCATTGTACAGTTTGGCTTCTTTGTCAAATATTAAGTGACCAGTGATGTATGGGTTTATTTAAGGATCTTTGATTCGATTCCATTGATAACTGGTCTGTTTCTATATCAGTACCATGATGTTTTATTACTATTTCTTGAAATGTGGGATAGTGATATCTTCAGATTTCTTTTTTTTTTTTTTTTTTTTGCAATACAGGATTGACTTTGCTATTCAAGATCTTCACCAACAGCAATTCTGGAAGAGGGATAATATCGAAAATTAATAAATAACTCAGGAAATTAAACACCAAGAAACCAAATAATCCAATGAAAAAATGGGGACGAGAGCTAAACCAAGAATTCACAAAAGAGGAATCTAGAATGGCTAAGAAACACATGAAGAAATGTTCAACATCTTTAACCATCAGGGAAATGCAACTCAAGATGACTCTGAGATTCCATCTCACACTTGTCAGAATGGCTAAGATCAAAAACTGAAATGACAGCACATGCTGGTGAGGTTGTAGAAAGGGGGAACATTCCTCCATTGCTTGTGGGAATATAAACTTGTACAACCACTATGGAAATCATTCTGGCAATATCTTAGAAAATTTGGAATAGCTCTACCTTAAGACCCATCCATATACCCCTTGAGGGTATTCATCCAAACAATTCCTCATCAGACTATAAGGACATCTCCTCAACTATGTTTATAGCAGCTTTATTTGTAATAGCTAGAAAGTGGAAACAGTTCAGATGTCCTAAAACCAACAAATGGATAAAAAAGAAAATGTGGTACATTTACACAATGGAATACTACTCAGCCATCAGAAACAAGGAAAACATGCAATTTGCTGCCAAATGGAAGGAAATAGAAAAGCTCATCATGAGTGAGCTAACCCAGACCCAGAATGATGCTCATGGCATCTATTCACTTATTACTGGATTTTAGCCATATAGTACAGGATAACTATCCTAAAACCAACAGACTGAGAGAAACAGGAACATGGACTTTGTTACCTGTTAGCAGGACACTTTTCCCTAGTGGAGCTTCCATGTAGTCCCCCAGTGCAAGAGGAAGTTCTTAGCCCTCTAATGACTGCTGAACTGGGGGGGGGGGCTGATATGTAGAGGCATTCCACACCAGAGGAATAGGATAGATGGGAGAAGGAGGAGAGGGAGGCAGGGTAGGACCAGGAGGGGTGGAGGGAGGGGACTGTGATAGAGATTCAACTTGAAGTAATAAACATTTAAAAGGTTAATTTTTTTATACAACCTGCCATCAATTATACAACATTTTTATGATAGTTCCACTACAAGAAACAGGGGAGAGGAAAGAGAAAAAAGGAGAGATAAGAAAGGACAGGAGAAGATAGGAAAAAGGAGTAGGAAGAAAATGGAGACAGATTTCTTTTTCTTTTCTTCAAGTTACATCTCAATCACAATCTTCTCCCTACTCCCCCCTCCAGTCCCACCCTCCCACACTCTTCTACCTCAATCCCCCATCCTCTTCCCTTTTTTTAAGTATAAGGCATATCTTTTGCCTCCCAACAGCTCCCCCTTTCAGTTCAACAAATGGTTCTTTCTCTTATAACAATAAATATAATACAAAACCAACAGAAATAAATAGGCCATAATTATGAGAGTTATATGGCTTAGCACACATTTCCAATGTCTAGTCCATATGTATTTGGCACCTGACTTTAACATTCTACTATCTAACCATCTCCTTGAGTTTAAAGTTCTATATCTAACTAAGCTTTCATACTAACTTACCTCACATTTTAAAAATATCTTCTTAGATCCAGAACACCATCTTGATTCCTATACAATTCAAAATTTAGCTATGAGACTCTAGCTATCTATTCTTCAACCACCTCAGAGACCTGAGAGGGATAAATACATCTGATTATATAGGAAGTGTATGGCCCACAGCTTACAAAACTAAGAAATGACATACCAGTGGATACCTGGACAGATCCCATTTTCTCTACATATATTACAGCATCAATCTTCAGCCGTTTGGCCCCATTTTTTCGACATACATTGATTGTAGAGCAGGAATTATGAAGGACTTGCATACACTGTCTTGGCAGAGCTAGGCTGTCGACTTACCTGCTTCCAAGTTTTGTCCTTTTTGGACAGCATTCTGTCTACAGTTGAAGCAAGGGGTTTTTCTTGCCAGGAGATAGGCTTGCCACTAATTCAATCATCTCCCACTGGAGATTGTTCGATGCTCATCTTCTACTTGGAGTAGAATAGGGAGTGCTGTCAGGAGCTGACATGTCTGGATATCAAAAAATCTAAAGTTAAGAAAACATCTTTGAATGCAATATTCTGCAGATCTCTTGAGGTTTTTGAAGATGCCCTACTATCTCTTATATTTAGATAAACAGATGTTGCTTGTCTCTTAGCAACTTGATTTCTGATTATCTTAGAAAATAACTATAATAGACTGTCATAGTACCTAACAAAATGACAAGCTTGCATGACTATTAGTTTGCATTTCTTAATTATCCTAAACAGTTTATGACAATTGGTAGCAAAAGGCTGAAACTTCACATTTCATTTTTTTTTTTTTACCCCCTAACCCTTCCATCCCACTCCTCTGGAGTGGAGTGTCCCTACATAACAGTCCCTTGCCCCAGTTCAGAGGTCATATGAGGGCCAAGAGCCTCCTCATACACTGGGGTCTACAAGGCAGTACCACCAGTGAAAAGTGTCTCATTGACAGGGAGAGAAAACTAAAAAACAAACAAACAAATAAAAAAATAAAAATAAATAAAAGTCTATGTCCATGTTCCCTTTGGTGTGTTTGTTATAGTATTGATATCATGTACTATATAGCTAAAATCCTACTATAAGTGAATAGATGCCATATGTGTCCTTCTGAGTCTGGGTTAGCTCACTCAGGATGAGCTTCTCTAGTTCCATCCATGTGGCTGCAAATTGCATAATTTCATTGTTTCTGATATCTGAGTAATATTCTATTGTGTAGATGTACCACAGTTTTTTAATCCATTCTTTAGTTGAGGGACACCTGGGTTGTTTCCAGTTTCTAGCCATTACAAATAAGGCTGCTATGAACATAGATGAGGAAACTTCCTTATGATTCCATGAGGAATCATTTGGGTGTACACCCAGAAGTGGTATGGCTGGGTCCTGAGGCAAAGCTATTCCAAATTTTCTAAGATATCGCCATACTGACCATACTGACTTCCATAGTGGTTGCACAAGCCTGCACTCCCACCAGCAATGGAGGAGGGTTCCCCTTTCTCCACACCCTCGCCAGCATGTGCTGTCATTTGAGGTTTTGATCTTAGCCATTCTGACAGGTGTGAGATGGAATCTCAGAGTCATCTTGAGTTGCATTTCTCTGATGATTAAGAATGTTGAGCATTTCTTCAAGTGTCTCTCGGCCATTAGGGATTCCTCCTTTGTGAATTCTCTATTCAGCTCTGTCCCCCATTTTTTGATTGGATTATTTGGTTTGTTGGCATTTAATTTCTTGAGTTCTTTGTAGATTTTGGATATTAGCCTTCTGTCAGACGTGGGGATGGTGAAGATTTTTTCCCAGTCTGTAGGCTGCCATTTTGTTCAAATGACAGTGTCTTTTGCCTTACAGAAGCTTTCCAATTTCATGAGGTCCCATTTATTGATTGTTGGTCTCAGGTCCTGAGATGTTGGTGTTCTGTTCAGGAAGTTGTCACCTATGCCAATGAGTTCGAGGGTTTTCTCCACTTTCTCTTCTAGTAGATTTAGTGTGTCAGGCCTTATGTTAAGGTCTTTGACCCACTTGGACTTAAGTTTTGTACAAGGTGATAAGTATGGGTCTAATTTCATTCTTTTACAAGTGGACATCCAGTTGGACCAGCACCATTTGTTGAAGATGCTGTCCTTTTTCCATTGCGCAGTTTTGGCTTCTTTGTCAAAAATTAGGTGGCCATAGGTGTGTGGGTCCATTTCTTGGTCTTCAATTCGATTCCATTGATCTACTGGTCTGTTTCTATACCAATACCATGCTGTTTTTACTACTATTGCTCTGTAGTAAAGCTTGAAATCTGGGATGGTGATATCTCCAGATTTTTTTTATTGTACAGGAATGATTTAGCTATTCTGGGCTTTTTGTTGTTCCATATGAAATTGAGAATAGCTCTTTCCAGGTCTATAAAGAATTGTGTTGGTATTTTGATAGGAATTGCATTGAATCTATATATTGCTTTTGATAGGATGACCATTTTTATTATGTTGATCCTACCTATCCATGAGCATGGGAGATCTTTCCATCTTCTAAAGGCCTCTTCCATTTCTTTCTTCAAGGGCTTGAGGTTCTTGTTGTACAGGTCCTTTACTTGCTTGGTTAGAGTTACCCCCAGGTATTTTTTATTGTTTGCAGCTATTGTGAAGGGGGTTGTTTCCCTTATTTCTTACTCAGCCCATTTGTTTGTTGTATAAAGAAGGGCTTCTGATTTTTTTGAATTAATTTTGTATCCAGCCACCTTGCTGAAGGTGTTTATCAGCTGTAAGAGCTCTCTGGTGGAATTTTTGGGGTCGCTTATGTATACTATCATATCATCTGCAAATAGGGATAATTTGACTTCTTCTTTTCCAATCTGTATCCCCTTGATCTCCTTTAGTTGTCTTATTGCTCTAGCAAGAACTTCAAGTACTATATTGAAGAGATGTGGTGAAAGTGGACATCCTTGTCTTGTCCCTGATTGTAGAGGAAATGCTTCTTCAAGTTTCTCTCCATTTAATTTGATGTTGGCCACTGGCTTGCTGTATTTTACCTTTGTTATTTTTAGGTATGGTCCTTGTATGCCCATTCTCTTCAGAACTTTTAGCATGAAGGGATGTTGGATTTTCGTCAAATGCTTTTTCTGTCTAGTGAGATTATCATGTGGTTTTTTTTCTTTCATCTTGTTTATATGGTGAATGACGTTGATAGACTTTTGTATGTTGAACCATCCCTGCATTCCTGGGATGAAGCCTACTTGATCATGGTGTATGATACTTTTGTTACATTTAAAGTTGATGATCAAAATATCCATAGATCTGTATAATTAACTAGAATGGACTAGATAGTAGTAAATATCTTGAAATAAGCAAATTTGTTCCTTTTTAAGATTGAAAAATATTGTTAGGCTATCTCATACACCTTCTTTTTTCTTTGAAGTTTTCAAACTGTTTTCAGGTATCCTCCTTAAAACTATTTTGATCTGATAAAAATTACACACCATTTCCTGCCTGCTGCTTATGTCATTTTTTGCCATTGGTCACCATTGTTGTCTCTCTATATATATGTAGCATGATTTGTAGTGGAGAACATGTGGATTTGTCTGCTTGAAAACCACATAAAATGCACCATGTGAGTAAAACATTTTCATATTACAGTGTAGTTTATTTTGCATAACTTTCCCCCAATTTGTTCTCTTAGATTATCCTTTAGGTAGCTATTTCACAGCTATGGCTATTCTAACCATGTAAGTTATGTGTGTCTTTATTTTTCTCTTTCTAAAATAGCAAATTAAAATACATAAACCACAAGATTATTCTGGGAAATTAGTAAAACACTATTCTTACGTTCTTTAATTGAATGTACTTACTGAGTAGCTATGCTATTATATATTAAGTATTTTAAATGATCAATTTGATATGTAATGTCTAATCTAATAACTGTGAACAGGCCTACATAAAATAATACAAATGGTTTTTAATGCTTAGATTATCAGGCTAATTATCATCTCATAATCCCTGTATTTTAAACTACTTGTCATCTGAAATGCAATCTGCTCTGGCTCTGCTTCAATGAGTATTTACATAAAATAAATTAATGTTGAGCTGATTAATAATAGGGAAGTTAAAGTCAGTACAATGTTCAAGTTAACTCTATCCATCTGCAACATTCCCTAGCACATTATTATGTTGCTTCAGTTAATTACCATGGCTAAAGACAAAGTGCCCCCCAATGCACCAGAAAAGAAGAGGTAAGCTGCAGGTGTGGGGTAGAACATAGCTATCTTATAGCTGGTCAATTTAGCCAAGGGCACAGTGAAGGTTCAGTGGGTTTTCACCATGGCAAAGACATTGCTAAGTAGAAACTCCTTTTACATATATAGGAAATCTAACCTACCTGGGTTCAAGTAGGTTCAGGAGTTCATCTTGACGTTTATTGTATATAACCAGCATCTCCAACAAATCCTGCTCAGTTTTACAATCTTTGTGATAATAGTCATGCAGTTATTAATGAGTGTATTGTTTAGAAACAAATCAACTGAAGTGTGAATTTTCATCAAACAACACACCTGCTCCCCAGTGTTGGGTAATGTCTAGCCCATAGACACTTACGTGCCTTCATTGATAAGATATAAAGCTAACAATTTTCATTATCTATAAAGCTTCTCATTCAATGGGATGATCAAATACATTGTTATTGCAACTCAGTAAGCACTGTATTTAGATGAATGCTGAGATGAAATTAATGTGAATGGACACTGTGGGTTGTTCCTTTGCTATTACTTGACTTCTAGTTTCCAGTCATTTGACATTTTTAAAATAGAACCTGAAATAACAATTACATTTACTGCCCCCCCCCACAAAAATATTATATCTGGGTGAATAAAATTCAAGACACCAATTTTCATTCCGTTTTGCCTTATGTCAAAAAGTTTCCCTTGCATTATTTCTATTTCATCTACATATTTTTAGTGAAAGCATTCTTGGGTCTGGATTGCCATCCTAGATAATTATCTTAGCTCATTGCTTCACAACTGTCCTTAGCTTTAACATCACAACCTTGCCATACAATCTTCATTGTGATTACGTTCAACCCTTTATAACTGATATTTTTTAAAAAGCAGATAGCATTATCGTCAAGGAGATCCCTGAGCATCTCCCAAACCTGATGCTTAGATCTAAACTGCTCAGCATGTTTAACAAAATACTCACAACACAGCTATCTGTTTTTGGAATAAGTGCCCCTCTCCATTCTAGTTAATTGAAAACAACTCTCAATTGCCCTCCTGAGCATAAAGAACCAGGGATTAAGACATAGTAGCAGGAAAGTATCAGGGTTTTAAAGACTTATATAAACAACACAGTTGTTTGAGCAGTGACAAATAAATTCAAGCTCCCCAGGACACACTGCTTTAGGACTTTCCCAATTAGGCATTTTATTTGATCTTCGGGTCTGGGTGAGCCACAATTCTCTTGAATTGAAGAGGAGATTAATGGACCAGAGACAATGGCTAATTCATCTCAGGGGCTTTGTTCAGTGCTGGTCTTTGCTAATTTAATACTGTTATTTCTAAACTTAAATAAATCAAAATGAGAATTGGACTAGGGCAGTGCATCTCAAACAGTTGTGCCATTACTGAGAAATTTGTCAACACTTTCACCAGTATGTTTGGATTCTTGACAGGAAAACAAAGCTTCCCTTTTGGAGACTTAGGAACAGCAGAGGAGAGATATTTTGCATATTATCTCAATTAGGTCTCCTTGTTGGTAACATAGAAAATGGGTAATAACTTAGCATGTGTACAAAGTCATTGACGATGTGAATTTCAGTAAAGTTTTGGTCTAGGAACTTGATTGCTCACGATAGCTTGGAGGATAGTGAGTACAGTATTCAGTGAAGACCTTTTCCAAAGCCGTCTTTTTCTTAATGATTGCTCTAGCATCTAAAATGAAACACACAGCAAGCTGGAATCCTACTGTAATTTCTGTCTTCCTCTTCCTCTTCTTCTCATTCTTTTTCTAGAGCTTTCTCACACTTGAAGACAAACAAACTTGCTTTAAACCCTTATATGCCCTCAGCTTTGAATTTAAGAAATTCATTCATAGGAATATTTTTAGTAGAAAATAAGTAGATCTTTTGTTATGTTAAAAAATTAAAGTAATGATTTAATCCTACCACAAATCAAATACTCTGAGTACCAGCAATTCAAGTATGCAAAACAAAGAAAATTCCTCTTTAAAGAAAGTGTCCATGTAAAAGCTCTAATTCCTAGTTTTTCAACTTTTTTGATCAGAGAGTAAATTATAGGCTAACATATTGCAAGCTGAGCAGCTGAACTCAGGGTATCACATTTTTACATATATTTGCATTATATGCATATATATCCACACATATATATTTAATCTCACAATTTGAAATTTTCTTTAGGTGCATAGTGGTGTTTATAACTATATGGAAATACTGCATTGTCCGTTAAGTCAACCTTATAATCACTTCTTTTGTTATATAAAAGAAAGAAATTAAAAACCAAATTAGAGAAAACATTAAGTAAAACAAAAGTAAATTCCTTAGTTTTTTTGGAAACAGCCTTATATTTTATGCAATATCTGAAAAAATAAAGGCAGTCTATCTCAGGATGAAGAAAACATAAAGATGAAAATTAAAGTTTTCTAGACTTGTAAGGCATCTAACAAATATCTTGTCTAACGCCACTTTGAAATTTTTTTAAATTTCTAACATATGGAGAAGGGAGCTCAGTAAGTCTGCAGGGAGACAGTTCTTTTATTACTTCTAGCAGATTCTCATACAATCTTAGCTATAGAAGTTGTCCTTTTTTGTTTTGTTTTTCTTTTTTCTTTTACTTCACATAAGGAGAGAACGAGAAGATAGACTGCTAGTCTATAAAGTGCATCGAGGATCTGCAGAACAATTTCAGACATGGTATTTGAAGATGAGATTCTCTGTCTTGTTTATCTTTCATAATTTTCATTTTCTTTAAGATCTTGTTCTTAAATCTCCATTCTCAGGCAACATTCAGTGGTCACAAAAATAGCAGTGGATTCTGAGGTATAATTGGGTCTCTGCAAATCTGACTGCACTGCTTCATCAAAACAATAAGATTATTTCATTTAAGGGAAGAAGTTACAGAAAATTTCACAGCTATCAACTATCCTGCTAAGTAAGGTTTACATACACCCACTGAAATATGTATACTTTTATATGTTCATACATATTTACTGTACCCCTGGCAATATAAGATTTATTGGGTGGTTAATGCAAACTGTGTAGAAGGTGTGAATCAGATATAAAATTCTTCACAGGGAGATTTAGTAGAGATAATATGAAAATTTTAAAGAATAACTGTAACAGTAATATATATATGTTATACTTGTTCTATATGTATAGATACATATAGATTTCAGTATTAAACCACCTGCATATTCCAATGCTCACTAAATGTGAAACAATATCCCTAAAGGTTTACTTGCCTTAATTCCTGGATTAAAAACTATCAGTAAATATATTATTGTTATCTTTAAATATAAGTCCAAGATCAAGAAGTAATCTACCTTAATTTTAATTGAAGTCTAAAGAAGCTACACAAGGAATTTCTTGAATATTGTCTTCATTATGCTAGCAAAACATAGTAATTATAGAGGTATAAATAAACCAAGAGAAGCAGCATGTATATAATTCACCATTCCATGAGTACTATGTTTCCAGATAAAGTATAAGAGCAAATGAACTGTTTCCTGTTGTGGAGAACCTAGGAAAACGAATGGGGTAACTATGATTTTTATGTGTCCATCACTGACTCTTGTTAACACATTTTTTGAATGTGTACAAGACATTGTAGAAATTCTTAATGAGAAAGAAAATTAAGAAGGAAAATTTTGTTACAGTTTGCCAGACTTTCAAACAATCTAATGGGCTGCTGTGCCCCAAAATGGGCATAAAGAAGAAAAGACAATACCCAAATGCTTTTAATATAGAAAGAAAAAGCCTGAAACTATTGAAAATAGGATCATAGGAACAACAAAAATCAAGAGGAATGTGAGACACCCTCTCCCAAAAGTTAGCATTCTCTAAGCAAAAAATTCATTCATTAGCAAACAAATATGGATCATGACAAAGAAAATCAAACAAAACACTGTGATTAATTAAACACCACAGCACATACCACAGAATGCTACAAGTTAAAGCTCAAATTAACCATCTTAGTATTTACATTTAAGATAAAAATTCCAACTCTTTGTCCTACTACTAGTACTGGTAAAGATCTATATGACTCAGTATGTTCTACTTTGCAAAGAAAAACTGAAGAAAATTTGGCTCAGAAAGACTGTGTGTTTTTTCTCGAAGGACACATGGTCAGGAAATGGTAGAAAAACTAACTAACATGCATTGATATTTAAAGGAACATGTGCTTTGAAAAAGAATTCTCACAAATATGTTATCATACTTCATGGAGTCATTAGAGATTGTTAATCCATTTTCCGTTTTGTAATCTCAGTTATTTTGGAAATTTAGATGCTTATCAGGAATCATGCTGATAAGATGGAATTTTGTATTGTGAGTTTTTATTCCATCAAAAAAAATCTATGGCTTGTGAAAATAAACATGAAGAACAGCACATCTAAATTGGAAAAAGAAGAGCTGGAGTAAGGTACAAAGGAGGACAAAGTACCCATATACCCATTAGCTACGAGCGTGGAGAGTATTTATCCAGTGCTAGGAGTAAGGCAGGAACAGGAGGAGGGGTAGCTACTTGAACATGCACATCATCAAATGGAGCTGGTATGTTTTTAAAGCCAGGAGACGATTTCAGCAAGATCCCCATGGACCTCTTATCAGTTAAACACAAACAGACCCATCCAGAACACTGAACAGAAAAGAACATGTGAAGACTGTGTTGGGGTAAGTAAGGAAAAGTGTGAAGCAGAAGCAATACAAGCCTTACTCCCCAAAGTAGCTTGCTAAATGATAGAAAGACAGACAGACAAAGCATTGTAATAACAGAGTAGCATACTTTGTGCAACGGGGCACCCTCAGTCCCATCCTGCTGCCTCTGTCAACCTGTTTAATGCATAGGCTTCAAACAACCTAAAAGCTGTGTTGGAAGCATCCTTTGAGAGGAGTGAGGGTGAACCATAAAGGAGAAGAAAGATAAAACATAGGAAATTGTAGTATTTCATTTTTTAATAGGAAAAAACAAATAGAGGCCTGAGACACAGCCTGAGTCTGATCTTCAGGACCCACAATTTGAAAAGAGGGAATAGATTCCCCAGCCAGCTGCCTACTGACCTCCACACTGGCCACACACACACACACACACACACACACACACACTGGCCACACACACACACACACACACACTGGCCACACACACAGTTAATATAAAAATGATCAAATCTTTAAAACATAATATACAATTTGATTATTAATACCTCAACCTAGGGCTGAATAATCATACTTATCTGCGAGGATGACCATGCATTGATGGATTCGTCACTGTGTAGAATGCTGAGAGTAAATCTTAGGTAAAGGTATGCCATTCTCTGTTTCTCTTCTCCTCACATAGTCTTAGACATTACTCTGTGCCTTGCTGCCTGCACACAAGTGACTATCAGGTTAACACACTTCGTGTCATCTTAACATGAGCCTTCTACTGAGTAGAGGACCTGAAAGCAACAAAAAGGGAAGTTACAAAGTGGCAAATTCCATAAAGAGTAAATAGGCAGCTGCCTGAGTTTGGCAAATAACAAGCCTCAGGGTAGGGGTGGGTGTAACTCCCTTGAGACAGCAGTGTTTGAGATAGAAGTTTACTAGGTTAAGTACTGAGAAAGAAAGAAAGTCAAATCTATGCTTTTATAACAAAGATTTTGGAATCTGACATTTCTGTGAAATAACGAAGAATGTTGGTAATAGAATGACATTTAGGATAATTATATGTAAATTAATATACATAAACACACACACATATATATTCATATAAAACACGTCCTATATACACATACCTTTATATGGGACATGTAAAAAAATTAAAAATTTCCAATTTACAGAACTAAAGGGTCCAGAATAAAATGATAAGGTGCATAGTGAGACTTTGAGGATATTTGTAACATATTCCAGAGCTTGCTACCCTACGATGCTAAAGCAAGTAGATTTTTATTTCAGTCAGAAATTGTAGCAATTAGTAAAAGTGTGAAATCCATAATCATTTGTTGAGCTGCTTTTAAAAGTGTTTATCATCACATTTAGTAAATTTCACTGTCGTAATTGACCATATTCTTCTCTCACACATGGCAGGAAGCAGCACACATGAGCCTTATTGATGCCACTAGAAGGCACTAAACCCCAGGAACAAAATTTTAACTTTCCCGCATACAGGAAAACCACTTCTCTCATAACTGTGCAGAAGTGTATTACCACCGAAGAGTGAAAAGGAGTTCAGTTGTGTGCTATCCTCAGGGATCAGCCCAGGTACTTTATTAGAACAACACAAGCAAAGGACAGAGATATAACTGCCAGTTTGGGGACAGCAGTCATCTAAGAACATGGTTCTTTTCACTTGTAGTGTTGGATTCAGAGAGGGTTAGAAATGTGTCCTTGCAGATTTACATACAAAACTTCACCACTCCTCCACAATCCTATGACCATCCCATTCAAGTTCCATCTAGAATCCCCTGACTATTAGCTACTGCTTTATCTAACTAACATGTTGCTTTCATCCTAAAATTGATATGAGAACATTTTACTGATATATAGATTGGATTTATCTAGTTTCTAAAAGTATCCAAATAAAGGAAGTTAGTTCTAGACTCCTAATCATAAATCCTTTTGGCATTGTGATAGGGTATGACATTGTCATCTACAAAGTTCACATGCAAGAAATACACAATCAGCTTACAAAAAAAAAATCAAAAAATCACGAAGGCTTTCATAACATTTTAAGTACATTTCAGATTTTGTGTTTGGCACATTCATAGTTCTGCTAGGGCCCAGGTGATCTGTAGGCTGAAGGTTGGACACTTCTGGTACAACCACTGAAACCTCAGAAAATGACCCATCAATGTTATGTGTGACTTAGGCTTTGGCCACAAGAATAACAATTACATCCTTCGTGTCTCCTAAGAGAGTCTTAGTTTCTGCTCAGTGGCTTAGAGTTTTTATTGCTAGGACTCCCTTTCATTTCTCAAACTGTAGTGACTTAGATGTTAAACTGGATGGTTGTCTTACCTACAAGTACAGCACAAGTGTTGCCTACTGTGAAAACACACTCTCAGAGTAAATAAATGTTTTCAGCAGACCAGCATCACATTCTAATCCGTTGGTCCACTTCCGCTCTACACATTGGCAGTGAATGTGAACACTGTGATGGTGAGAAGCAACAGATGAAAAATTTGCATGACCTCTTATGAATTATGTTAGAAATAAAATTAGACATTTATTTTGGGACAATAACAAAGTTTTACCCATTACCTTAAGGAAAGCAACTTGCATAAAGACAATACAAGTCCATTCTCATATTGTTTTTATAAAAGATGATTTATTTATTTTTTCACAGGAGTCAAAAATCCTTTTACAGCATATTAAAGCCTAGAAATGGAATCCCATATTTTTCCCATTTCCATGAAGGGCACTGTGGTACACACTCATCTTCTATACACTCACGCGGATGAGTTGGATGGACCACAGAGACTTGTGAAGCAATTCACTTTGAAGGAGGAAACAGCCGATTTTGCTATTGCTTCTCAAGACTGCACTTGATTTTTGCCTTTAAAACATTTTGATATTTCATTAAAGTTTGAGAAGATAGATTGTTTTTCATATAATATTTTCCTTTAAGAACAAAGCCAAAGTTTTACAATTCTTTGCGTGAAATTTAAACTACGTGCAAATTGAAATAAAAGTTACTAGGTTACTGCCATAGCTATGTGTTGTCTATCATGAAAACTTACAAGTCTGCTTTCCTTTACTAAAAACCAGGAAAGATGTTTGAGGAAAACCTAAAAACTTAAAAGAAGACATCCAAAGTGTCTGGATTCATTGACTTTTTTCACTTACCCTTTAAGAACTAGTATTGAATGAAAGATAGTATTCATATATCAGGACATCAATTCAAAGCAGAGCTAAGGAAGGAAAAAAGGATATGACTTTTTAAGTAGTAAAATGTAAAACCTATGTTTGATTTACCCAGAGAAATGAAAGTATCAAATGTAAATGGAAGAGTGAATTAAGTTTCTGCTAACATGTATGCCAAGAAAAGGAAAGAGACAAATAAAATCGTACCTAAAGCCTCTCGTTGTAGGGGGTTGCATTTATTTCTAGATAAACACACCATGCTCTTTGGATTTGGTTCTAATATCTACTTATGTAGATGGAAAAAGAGAACCAACCCAATGTCCCCCCTCCACCACTTCAAGGAATAACTGCTGAGAAGAGGCAATTACAGTAAAATTGCTTACACCTTAAACCCCAGGTGCTCTGGATGGAGGGACAATCCCCAACAGTGAGTCTCTGCCTTGGAAACTAGGAGGAGGAGGGGTGACTTGAAGTGCCTGTGATGTGCTTTGTAGAGAAGAAAACAGACAGTCCTTCAAAGTTGTAGGACAAAGAACATAGGTGAATGGGTGACAGCCCTATTTCAACAACAAAAGCACTAAAAATCCCACATACATTTGTCAGACTAAAATGAAGACACAGAGGGACAGGAACATGTAGGAGGGAAGGAGCATTACATAAAAGAAAGGGTGAGTCATTGCATGCGTAGTTTTCCCAGTTGGACTCAGTGTTACATATTCAGAAACTATTTGTTGTATAACTGTTACATGCCAGGCTCTTTGAGAAACTAGAGATGACTCGGCCTAGAAGGCAAGTGTTTAGAAGTAAGGTGACAGCTAGCTTGTAAAGAAACATTAGGAATACAGATGCTGTGCCTGGGTGACTAGTTTATGCTGTCAACTGTGTGTGTGTGGGTGGGGGGGGAGCAGACTTGCATATTCAACTGGTTACTTACATAGCACATAGTTTCCAATGCTAGTGGTTTGTATTGGAAAGATTTTTTTTTCTCCATCAAGATCAAACCCATCCTTTGACAAGAAGTTTTAGTTGTTGGAGAGGTTTCATGCAAATTTCTTCTAAGGAAATCCCAAACCAGCCACAAGCTGATGTACCTTGCCCTTTAATTGATTTCCAGATAGAGAGACGGCCCAGGGAGTCAGGCGACACACACTCCGGTTGAGACATTCTCCTTTATCTCCATTACCCTTGATGTGTTATCAGGAAACCTGTGGAGCTCTTCCTCTTCAGGGGACCATTTTTTCCTTTGGGTGGAGATGGTAGGGGTTTTACAGAAAACTCAGTTGGGGTCTTTCATACCCAGACTTCTAAATTACCAATTCAAACTCAGAAACAAAACCTTTCTTGCACTGGTATAATCCAGCAGTTTAAACTCTACCAATCTTGAATGCATTGTTCTAAAAGAATGTATTATTGAGTCTATTCAATAATGGATTCTTTTAAATAAAACACTCTCTTTTGTTTCCCCTCTCTGTTTTGTTTGTCAATTGTGTGTTTGATACTGGGTGATTTGCCCACAGTAAACAGTATCAGATACCTGCAGTTTCTCTCTGTTATCTCAGGACGGGGGTTCAACACCCTCCACTTCAGATATCAGCACTTCAAAGGCTTCCTCCTAGAGCTGTCTTTACAGCCTAAGATTTTTTAAAAATGAAGAAGAAAAACCAAGGTCCTGCTCACTTACTTTCACATACCTTTTCACCACATTAAAATCTGAGCTGCGCCGGGCGGTGGTGGCGCACGCCTTTAATCCTAGCACTTGGGAGGCAGAGGCAGGTGGATCTTTGCGAGTTCGAGGCCAGCCTGGTCTACAAAGTGAGTCCAGGACAGCCAGGGCTACACAAAGAAACCCTGTCTCGAAAAACCAAAAAAAAAAAAAAAAAATCTGAGCTGCACTAAAGTAACAACCCTTTGTCAGTTGGTGGTGAGTTAGGGGGTGGCTGCCATACATTTTAACTTTTTCAAAGTGCAAAACACAAAGCAAGCAAAGAAAGTATTTAAGTGGTCTTTTGGCAGATCTTATACCAGATACTTTTTTGTGGACAGGATATAGCTCCACCTTATGGCAGGAAGTTATTTAAAGTGGAGACAGGACATGGAAGACATAATGGTAGCGTGTGTTTTTCTTTCCCCCTCCAGAATCTTCCTTTTTTTCTTTTTTTCCCTACCATACAGTTGCAACCACAGTTCTACATGCAAAAGAGGTAGGGAGACAGCTCTTCCATATGTCTTTGTTGGACGCTTGTAAAAGTTTTGCTCTCAAGCTAGTTAAAGATGGCTGGGAATGCAGGTTTCTTGAGAAGTTTCTGGGGCAACTAAAGAAAAAAAAAGCAGTCATATATTAGGCAATTTTTGGTTAATAGTCCTGTGCCAGTTCCAGTTTCCTTCTCATCTTTTACCAACCTATTCTCTCTACCCACATATTTTCTGTGCCTTTCACAGCCTCCTCTGAATTTAGTGGCCATGTTTACAAACTTCTCAAGGTTGGTTTTAGACTCTCCAAATTGCTACCATAGAAAATATCTATCTTTGGTTCCCACACATTTACAGCTATATTTTAAGTTGTTAACCAATAACTAATGTGAAGTTTTCCAGTTTACGTCACTGAATATCCTGGATAGTCTAGAAAAGTGTTAAACTCTCCCCTAGAAACTTCTGGAACATCTTCATATTTATTCTGAGAACTCTCGTGAAATTTAGGAAAATAGAAGGGATTCCCTTCTGTCGCCATCTTTTCTATGTATCAGTAATTCTTTCAGGCATGGGAACATATTTTATCTGAGTTAAACCCACAGCTGTGTTCTAAGTTGTTCACAACTCAATCTGCCAATATCGTTCAAGAGGCTTTCCCAGGCTTAGCAGCTAATGACTGTTCCATATTGTGACAGTGCTCCACGTTTTCTTTAATTACACAGATTGCCCTAGTCTTTTTGGAAATCATGGTGTGGTGGTGGTGGTGAACACTTAGCATCTTTCAAATTCCACAGAATAATGTTAAGCACTATTCCAAGAGAAAAAAGTTAGATATATCCTTATTATCCTATACATACCTTTCCATAGCTAAAAGCATAAGCATTTACAGAAATCCTACTGGATAAAAGACGCTGTACAGAAAGGCAGAATACAGATAGAAAAAGAATTCCAATCCTTTCTGTGATTCTAGGAATTAATTCATTCTGCACAAATAGACAACATCCACGACCTTTGCCTGTATATTAGGGAAAGTTCTTCTTTAAAGCCATAATTTTAATGATCATAAAGCAAATGATTCAATGTTTCTTTTTCTTTTTTGTTAAATACTTTATTTTTTTTCTTCAAGTTACATCTCAGTAACAAACCCCTCCCTATTCCCACTTCCTATCCCGCCCTTCCACCCTCTTCCCCCCAGAAGATTCCCCTTTCAGTCCATCAGATGGTTTCTTCTCTTATTACAGTAAGTATTATACAAAACAACAGATATAAATATGCCACATTTATGAGAGTTAAATGGCCCAGTATACCTTCCCAATGTCCAGTTTATACATATTTGGCCCCTGACTTTAACATTTTACTATCTAACCATCTCCTTGAGTTTAAGGTCTATATGTGACTCAACATTCATACTAATTTGCAACACACTTTTAAGAGTATCTTCTTAGATCTATAACACCCTCTTGATTCCTAAACAACCCAAATTTAACTATGAGACTCTAGCTGTCTATTCTTCAACCACCTCAGAGACCTGAGAGGGATAAATATATTTGCTTATATAGGAAGTGCAGGGCCTGCAGCTTCCAAAACTAAGAAAGGACATACCAATGATTGCCTGGACAGTTCCCATTTTCTCTCCATACATTCCTGCATCAGTCTTCAGCCTTTGGGTCCTGTTTCTATGACAGACATTTGTTGTAGAACAGGGATTATGAAGGACTTACCTACCCTGTCTTGGCAGAGTTAGGCTGTCGACTTCCCTGCTACCAAGTTTTGTCCTTTTTGGACAGCCCTCTGTCTGCAGTTGGTGTAAGGGGTTTTTTCATGCCAAGACATAGGCTTGCCACTAATTCAACCATCTTACAGTGGAGGTTCTTCGATGCTTATCTTCTACTTGGAGTAGAATAGGGGGTGCTGTCAGGCGCTGATATGTCTCGATATCAAAATAAATAAATAAATAAATAAATAAATAAATAAATAAATAAATAAAAATAAAAAAATCTTGATTTAAGATAACATCTTTGAATGCCATATTCTGCAGATCTCTTGGGGTTTTTGAATATGCCCTATCCATCTCTTGTATTTAGATGAGCAAATGTTGCTTGTCTCTTAGCAACTTGATTACTGGGTAGTTTAGAGAATATCTGTATAGACTGTCATAGAAGCTAACAAAGTGACATGTTTGCATGACTAGGAGTTTGTTTTACTTAACTATCCTAGACCGTTTTAGACGGTTGGTATCAAGAGGTCAGAGCTTCACATTTTATTTTTAAGTATCTCTAGGTATGATACCATTAGGAAGCGTTACCTTTAAATTTGTAACAATATACAAAGATCTATTCAATTGTGGTTAAATATACTCTTAATTATGTATCAATATACAAAGATCAATGCCTATGTAGCCCAATACAATCTTAATATTACGTCCATATGCAAGGGTCAATACCATTGTGGCCAACTATAATCTTAATTTTGTATCAATATACAAAGATCAATAGCGATGTAATCCAAAACAATCTTATTTTTGCACAATAAACAATGGTCAATACCACTTTAGCCAAATAAACTACTAATTTTGTATCAATATACAAAGGTATAAGGGCATATTCAATAATCTGCCCCTTCTTCTTGGACCTTCCTGTGCTATGTCTATATCTCATTTTTCTCAAGCCCATGCACTCCTACATAGGAGAGGAAGAAGGATACAGAAAAGGAAAAGTAGGAAGTCCCTGGGGCTAGCCTCCAAAACCCATTAAGACAGGACCATTTATCAGCTTGTAGTCTCTTCCCCTAAATATCAGAGTTTTCAGTTATCCTTCAAATAACCAAAAAGAAGGGCGGAGAAACACCTTCCCCACCCTCTGGGCATGGGACCTCGCTCTCTTAAAGTGACTTCCTGCGGATTTGGGTCGTAGTAGACCTGTTTGAGGCCCGAACCCAAATGGAAAAAATGGTTAAAAATGTTAGTACACTCCTTTTATGTTCAGTCCTTCTGTTCTCAGCTGTTTAGATGACCTAAGGGGTTTGTAGGCAGAAGCTGATCTTGCAGGCTTCACTGAGGTTCCTGCCGGGGCATTGTGTAGAGCTGAGCAGTCCCAGTGACATTGGATTGCTGTTGTGGTTGCAGGCCCCCGATGGACACAGCTATTGAGGAAGTCTGCCAGGCAGAATCAACTGGGTCACTCATCCTCCTTGGTGCCTGATTCTGCTCTCTGCTGAGGTTTCCGCTGTCCAGCCGTCCCTGGGCTCCCCTAATGAATGTTTCGATTCTCCTGGAACAATAAGAACAGAGATCTGCCCCAATCCCAACCCTAGGACAATTGCCCTCTTTTTTGGGGGAGGGGGATGGGGGGGCTAGGTAGTACTTCTCCTGAAGCAAATTTGGCCTTCTGACAACATACAAAGCGTTATCTTTCAATCCGGGTTAAAGAAGAAATCATTCTGTCACCTTGGAGCTAAACCAGCTCTAGTGTATATATTTTGAGATCCCAAAGGACAATCTGCCTGCATCGAGAAGGCCTTTTGTAAGTAGCCTCCAAACCTAGGTCCCTCCAAATCCCATGTGTGTGTCTCTGAACTCTAATTATTGGGATCAGGGACCTGTGTTTCCCATCTGAAGGGATCAAAGATGTGTTCCACCACTCCTGGATCGAAGTCTTTCTCTATTTAGAGTTTGCCCTGCATCAGGCTGACCCTGAGCTCCAGGATCTGCCCATTTTTGTCTCCAGTGTGCTGGGAGCTGGGACCAAGGGTGTACTCTTCTTGAATGGCGGGACCAAGAGAATGCACACTCACCTCCCCGCTCCATATGACTCCAGAATACATAAGACCACCAACTCTACGGTGCTCCCCCCCTCCACCCCCGTCTCTGCTGAAGTCAAAGGCATGGGCCAATACCACAATTCTCTTGTATTTTACCTTAGCTCCACGTCTTCTCTACACCTGGAAGTCTGCAAAACCAGGCCGAATGGCTGTATCCTCTATTCCATTCACAGTGTTTCAGCCCTGCCCCCTGCCTTTTTTTTTTTTTTTTAGTTAATAAATTCATTTGTTTGTTGCTTGAGGTTACATCCTTATCATATTGTCCTCTTTTCCCGCTTCCCAGCCCCACCCTCCCATGCTCTACCCCCTGACCCTTCCGTCTTGTTCCTCTGGGGTGGAGTGTCCCTGCCTAACAGTCTCTCACCACAGATCAGGAGTCATATGAGGGCCAAGAGCCTCTTCATTCACCGGGGGCCTACGAGGCAGTACTGCCAGTGAAAGGTGTCTCCTTGCTACTGGGGGAATACTAAAAAAAAAGACCAACAAACACACAAACCCACAAAAACAAAGAATATCAACAAAAAAAGAGAGGAAAAAGAGAAGGGAAAAGGAAAAAGAAAAAGAAAAAGGAAGGAAAAAGAAAAAGATAAAAAAAAATTATGTCCATCTTCCTTTTGGTGTGTTGGTTGTAGTACAGATATCCTGTACGATATAGTTAAAATCCTACTATAAGTGAATAGATGCCATGTGCATCCTTCTGAGACTGGGTTAGCTCACTCAGGATGAGCTCCTCTACATCCATCCATTTGGTTGCAAATTGCATGATTTCATTGTTTCTGATAGCTGAGTAATATTCCATTGTATAGATGTACCACAATTTTTTAATCCATTCTTCAGTTGAGGGACATCTGGGTTGTTTCCAATTTCTAGCTATTACAAATAAAGCTGCTATGAACATAGATGAGGAGAATTCCCTATGTCTCCGTGAGAGGTCCTTTCGGTGTATACCCAGAAGTGGTATGGCTGGGTCCTGAGGCAAGGTTATTCCTAGATTTCTAAGGTATCGCCAGACAGACCTCCATAGTGGTTGCAAAAGCCTGCACTCCCACCAGCAGTGGAGTAGGGTTCCCCTTTCTCTACACCCTCACCAGCATGCACTATCATTTGAGCTCTTTATCTTAGCCATTCTAACAGGTGTTAGGTGGAATCTCAGGGTCGTCTTGAGTTGCATTTCTCTGATGATTAAGGATGTTGAACATTTCTTCAGGTGTCTCTCAGACCTTAGGGATTCCTCCTTTGTGAATTCTCTATTTAGCTCCATCTCCCATTTTTTGATTGGATTATTTGGTTTCTTGGCTTTTAGTTTCTTGAGTTCTTTGTAGATTTTAGATAATAGCCCTCTATCAGATGTGGGGTTGGTGAAGATTTTCTCCCAGTCTGTTGGTTGCTGTTTTGTTCCAATGATAGTGTCCTTTGCCTTACAGAAGGTTTTCAGTTTCATGTGGTCCCATTTATTGATTGTTGATCTCAGGTCCTGAGCTGTTGGTGTTCTGTTCAGGAAGTTGTCACCTGTGCCAATGAGTTCGAGAGTTTCTCCTACTTTTTCTTCTAGTATCTTTAGTGTGGCTGGCCTTATGTTAAGGTCTTTGATCCACTTGGAATTACGTTTTGTACAAGGTGATAGGTATGGGTCTAATTTCATTCTTTTGCAAGTGGACATCCAATTGGACCAGCACCATTTGTTGAAGATGCTGTCCTTCTTCCATTGTGCGGTTTTGGCTTCTTTGTCAAAGATTAGTTGGCCATAGGTGTGTGGATCCATGTTTGGGTCTTCAATTCGATTCCATTGATCCACTGGTCTGTTTCTATACCACTACCATGCTATTTTTATTACTGTTGCTCTGTAGTACAGCTTGAAATCTGGGATGGTGATACCTCCAGATGTTTTTTTCATTGTACAGGATTGATTTAGCTATTCTGGGATTTTTGTTGTTCCATATGAAGTTGAGAATAGCTTTTTCCAGGTCTATAAAAATTGTGTTGGTATTTTGATAGGAATTGCATTAAATCTATATATTGCTTTTGGTAGGATAGCCATTTTTATTATGTTGATCTTACCTATCCATGAGCATGGGAGATCTTTCCATCTTCTAAAGACCTCTTCCATTTCTGTCTTCAGGGGCTTGAACTTCTTGTTATATAGGTCCTTTACATGCTTGGTTAGAGTTACTCCCAGGTATTTTATGTTGTTTGTGGCTATTGTGAAGGGGGTTGTTTCCCTTATTTCTTTCTCGGTAATTTGTTTGTTGTATAAAGAAAGGCTTCTGATTTTTTTGAGTTAATTTTGTATCCAGCCACCTTGCTGAAGTTGTTTATCAGCTGTAAGAGTTCATTGGTGGAGTTTGGGGTTGCTTATGTATATTAACATATCATCTGCGTATAGGGATAATTGGACTTCTTCATTTCCAATTTTTATCCCTTTGATCTCCTTTAGTTGTCTTATTGCTCTAGCAAGGACTTCAAGTACTATATTGAAGAGATATGGTGAAAGTGGACTTCCTTGTCTTGTACCTGAGTTTAGAGGAAATGCTTCAAGCTTCTCTCCATTTAATTTGATGTTGGCTACTGGCTTGCTGTATATTGCCTTTATTATTTCTAGGTATGGTCCTTGTATGCCCATTCTCTCCAGAACTTTTAGCATGAAGGGGTGTTGGATTTTGTCAAATGCTTTTTCTGCATCTAGTGAGATTATCATGTGGTTTTTTTGTTTCATCTTGTTTATGTGGAGAATTACATTGATAGACTTTCGTATATTGAACCATCCCTGCATTCCAGGGATGAAGCCTACTTGATCATGGTGTATGATACTTTTGATGTGTTCTTGAATTCGGTTTGCTAGTATTTTATTAAGTATTTTTTGCATCT
>CAJQZJ010032991.1:2706031-2737006 GCA_907164525.1 Lophiomys imhausi | reverse complement strand
TTTTTCCTTTTCCTGTTCAAGCTCTGTCACCTTGGCTTGGAGCTCTTCAATGGTGTTGTTCCTTGTTTTGACTTGTAGAATTGTGGCTTCTTTGAATTCCTTCATAGATTTAAGTTCTTCTTGCAGGGACTCTATCACTTTCCACAATGCAGAATTGTCAACGTTTTCATGTGTTTCTGTTGGTGTGTGATCATCCGAATTGGATGAGCTAGGATGATTCTGTTTTGTTGGAGTCATATTTCCTTGACTTCTATTTTTTTTTTTTTTGACCTTTGGCCATTGGATGCGTTTAGCTGTCTGTTTTCTGTGCTTGGAACCACAGTGGATGATTTGGTGCAGGGGACGAGTTACTTGGCTATCTGTCGTTGCTTACAGAGGGATTTCAGGGTCACTGTGGTTTTAATCGCCTGAGGCACTGTGAGCTGGTGCAGCCTATTCCAGGTTGTGAGTAATGGACCAGGATTGTTTCACTGCTCCCAATTCAGACTTCTCTATGTTGCACTCTGAGTTATCAGCCTGTAATGGTTCTGATGGTATGGACCTGTTTGCCCAGACAAAGATTCTGTGGGTTTTATTTGTCATCAAGGAGGCTGACAGGGTCTGGCTCCACACTTAATATGTCTGGATTTTCCAGAATACAGCTATGATCCCGATTTCTGGTTTCTCACTAGGGTTCTCACCACAGGGCTGGCCTCTGTGCCTGATTCCCTTCCTGTCTGCGCCGCCGCGTGTCCCCCTCCCTGGCTGCTAGGCCGTGGGTACCCCAAGCCCCGAATCCTTCGGCCCCCTGAGTGATCCTCTCGTCCCAGCAGCTCAGCCGTGGGTGCACGGATCACTGGCCCTGCCCACGCCTGTCTCTCTCCCCAGTTGACCTGACGTGGGTTCGCGGGGATTTGGCCCTGCCAGCCGGGCTCCCTTCCCAGCTGTGCTACCGTAAGTGCGTGGGATTCGGCCCCTCCCACCCGCCTTTGTATTCCCAGCTTCCCATGCTCTTTTGGAACCTCCTGCCCTCTGCTTCACGAGCGGCTGCGTACCACCCGCTGAGCCCCCTGTTTGTTCCTTGCTAAGCCTTCCACTATCTCGCAAAATTTTTTAAGTGGGTATAAGTTCTACCTGATGTGTGGGGAACCCAATAGGCCAGAGATCTATGGCCACGTGGACCCTGATTCTGCCTGCTGTAAGTTGGGATCGATCTTACCAGGCACCTCTCCAAATGGGAGTTCCCGAATCCCGGGTTTAGTGGCTTCCGTGTCTGGGAGAGATGGGGGAGAGCCTTGCCCTGGGACTTTTAACAGTCCCTTGGGAGCTGTGAGTGTTCCGGGGGGTGGGGGGCTCTAGCCCCTCCAGTTTTTGCACAGTGCCCAATAACTCTGTGTTTTTTATGGCTCTTTTTTCCCCTGCGTTCAAAATGCGTCAGTGTAGGTCGCCGCCATCTTGGCCCGCCTCCATGTTTTGTTTTCTTGAGACAAGGATTTTTCGCTGGCCTGCCTGGAACTTGAGTAAGCCAAATTGCCTGACTACTGGTCCCTACGGATCTGTCTTTGTGTACTTTGCTCACATGGGGATGACATGCTTGTGGCTTTTAAAATGTGTGTTCTGAGGATCATATTCAAGTTTACTGATTATCTTTCCAGGTCCTCAAATTATAATTCTAAGGACCTCCTTCTTACCCTGCTTTCAGTAGTATTTTCATAAATTAATCTAGTAAAAGATAGCTAACTGGAGGAGAAATAAGGAAGAGTTTAGAAGAATATATTGAGCTCTAGTTAGTGCTTAAACTTGATAAATAATGTCAAACAGACTTTTTGTTTCAGTTTTTATTATTTGCTTTGTTTTTCTTTTTTACACATTGCAAATAAAAAATGTATCACACAGTGAAGTTAAACAGACTTAAATACTATGCAACTTAATAAACTATGCAGTTAGCATGGCCATTTGGAATGGAAGTTGTGGAGCTTCCTAGATTTTATACTATCATTATTGAATGTATTTTTTGTGCCCTTATCCACCATCAAAATATCAAACAACAAAAATCCCAACAGATTTAGAACTAGAAAAATACTTATCCTTATATCCCTTTAAATAACTCATATTTATTGCCTGCATTCATTCCTTCAACACCCCCTAAAGTTTAGCCTTTCTTGTTCTCTTCTCTATATATTATACTTTGTTCAGATATATATGTATTGTTTACACATATACATATATTATTGGTTAGATTCCGCATGTGAGGCAGAACATAGAGTTACTTATTTTTTTTTTCTGATACTATGTGGCCTCAATACTAAAAGTCTGAGTAAATAAAAATTTCCTGCAAATTTTGTGGTTGCATTTTTCTTTAGAGATGAATAGTAGTGTAAATGTATCTTTTATTTGCCAGATGTAATTGTTGTCTTGGAGGCTTACTGCCTTCATTTGCTAACCTAGGCCTAGTATACTGGCCTAGTACTGGAATCTTCTAGCCTCCATACAATCTATTCTAGGCCTAGAATGTTTTCAGCCTCTGGGACACCCTTTCTATCTCTTTCTGAACTCTGATTGGTTGGTATAAGACAGCTATTTTGACTCAAACTCCTCTCCAAGCTGAGTGATTTAAACTGGCTTCTCTCAACCTCTAACTGAATTGCTTTGCTTGGCTTCAAAGTAACTATAATAACAAATATAATGTAATATAATGTAATATAATGTAATATAATGTAATATAATGTAATATAATATAATATAATATAATATAATATAATATAATATAATATAATATAATATAATATATAATAGCAATCTATTCTAATCTTCTGGCCCTTTCTCATTCTCTGGCTCATTCTGTCTTCACCTATATCTAGTTTGTTTTTTCTTCAACCTTTCTCCGTAAAACTCTCCCAGGAACACTGCCTCCTCCCTCTCTCTCTCTACACTGCTATCTCTCAGCCAGTTTTTTAACGTTTATTTATTACTTAAGGTTACATTCCCATCACAGTACCCTCTTTCTATCCCTCTCAGTCCTGCCCTGCTACCCTCTACCCCCATCCCTTCCATCCCATTCCTCTGGAGTGGAGTGTACCTACATATCAATCCTCTGTCCCAGTTCAGCAGTCATATGAGGGCCAAGAGACTCCTCATACACTGGGGGCCTACAAGGCAGTACCACTAGGGCAAAGTGTCTCATTGACAGGTAACAAAGTCTATGTTCCTGCTCCTTTTGGTGCATTGGCTATAGTATAGTTATCTCAGCCATTTTTTGTTTGTTTGTTTTTGTTTTATTTTGTTTTTGAGACAAGGTTTCTCTATGTAGCCATGGCTATTCTGGATTCACTTTATAGACCAGGGTGGATTTGAACTCACAGAGATCCACCTGACTCTGCCTCCTGAGTTCTGGGATTAAAGGGATGCACTACCACAGCAGGCTGTTGCACTGCTCTCTCTTAAGTCACCTCTATTTCCTCTCTGTTTTCATGAGAGTGGAGCAGATCCTATTGTGTCAAATCTTTCTCTATTTCATCACTTTGTCTCTGAATTAGGCATCACTTACAAATATGGGTGCTTCCTTCTAGCAACTAACTTTACCTACATTGTTTGGGATTTAAGGTGTGTACTAAGGGCATGTCTGTATTCCAGTCAGATCACACTGTAATCAAGTGTGTCTGCATTTCAGCCAGGTCATATAGACTTAGAAGGTCTTTGGATGTGATCTCTTGTCAGAGCAGCCATGTTGGTGGATTAAAATTCCTCTAAATAGTATTCCATTTTAAATATGTACCAAAATTTCATTATAAATTCATGTTCTGATGGATATTTTCTAATGGTAGGATGTGGAGTTCCCTGGGTATATACCTAGGAGTGAAATAGTACTATCATATGATAGTTTTAGAGGCATATTCAATTTTGTATGATGGCTGTATTAATTTTCATACACACCCTCAGCAACAGTGAAGGAAGGCTCCTACTGTTCTTGTCCCTTCCAACGCTTGTCAGATTTATAGATGATACCCATTCTAACTGAGAAGAGTTGTTATTTCCCAGTGATTTTAATTTCATTTTCCTGATGCCTAGGAATTCTGAGCACTTCATAAAATAGTTATTGACCATTTGTGATTTTTTGAGACATATTCATTCAGTTCATTTGTTCATTGGCAGTTTTAATTTCTTCAATTCTTTGTTAATTCTGGATTTTAGCTCCTTGTCTGAAATGTGACTGGTTTTTTCTCCTACTATGCAGATTTTCTGTCTGTTCTGATGAGAGGTCACATTTTATTGTGAAACATTCTACTAAAACAGAAGAAAAAAATAAAATATTTAAAGAATAATCCCTTAAATATAAATTTAAGTAACTTTATTTCCTATGAAGTTTAATGTTATTAAAGAAACATGAACATATTTCATTTCATTTATTCTTCACAGAATCTTTATGCAATGCAGTTGTTGTCATTGGTTCTTCATAGTATCATATAACACACAGCTGATGTGACTGGTTCTTCATAGTGTTCATGGGTTATACAGCCATTGTCATTGGATATTTGCAGTATCAATGTGAGATATAGTCACTGTTATTTACCCATTTTTAGGAAATTGGAACAGAGGATTAAAAAAATTTAGGTAACTCAACAGACACATCTAGTTTCTCAAATTAGGATTTCATCTAATGTTTCTTGGGCTTCAAATCCTTCTACTCCCTCTCTGTAGTTCTTTGGCATGATATTGCAGAATGACCCTAAATACAGAAATGTGCCTATTCAAAGCATATTTGACTATTACCTCATGAGACCTGTTGCATTGGTCCCCATGTCCTTCTTGGATTCACAGGTATTTTTCCTTCTCTTTTTTGTCTCTTTCTCTTTTGTATGTCCATTTTATTTTCCGTAAGATTTTGATAACACTACTACATATTTTCTAGAGGTAATAGATTTATTTCTAGCATGGAGGTATGACTAAAATATTTTAAGTGAGAATCTCACAATTGATCACCACCATATCAAAGCAGTTCCTTCTGACTGAAGCAGGGAACTCAGGCAGAAGAGGAGAAGCCACCTTATGCTTACCATCACATTTCACTGTGGAGATGCTATTGCTCTATAGGCATTCCCACTGAACAGCACAGATATTACCTATCCTTTGTGTCCACTCTCTGAGAATTTTTTCCAGAAATATTAATATATGATGCCTAATTAAACTCATATAAACGGCAACATTTTGTACTAAATATTTCCTTTGTTGACTTTCTTTTTTTCTTAATGGTAAGGTAGGATTTTTATTTCACTTTGATTGTAATCATAGTACCAATGTGCACACAATATGTATATACAAATAAATCCATGTGTCACTGGTAAAATTTCTAATAAACTATGTGGATGGTACCAATATCAGATATACAGTTTTAAATATTCTACTGTTGTTATACAAGATGGTAACATTGGAGACAACTGAGTGGATCTTGCATAGGACTTTCCTATACTTATCTTTGCAAATGCTTTTGAAGCTTTATTTATTTATTTTTATTTTTTTTATTATAATGTTTATTTATTACATCAAGTTACATCTCCATCATAGTGCCCTCTTTCCACCCCTCCTGGTTCCACCCTGCCACCCTCTCCTTCCTCTCCCACTCATCCCACTCCTCCAATGTGGAGTGTCCCTACATATCAGCCCCTCTCAGTTCAATAGTCATATGAGGGGTAAAAGCTTCCTCTTGCAATGGGGGCCTACATGGTAGCACCCCTAGGGCAAACTGACCCATTGATAGGTGACAAAGTCTATGTTCCTGATCCTTTTGGTGTGTTGGTTGTAGGATAGTTATCTGTACTATATGGCTAAGATCCAATTATAAGTGAGTAGATGCCATGCATTTTTCTGAGTCTGGGTTAGCTCACTCAGGATGAGCTTTTCTAGTTCCATCATTTAGATTGTGAATTGCATGATTTCCTTGTTTTTGATAGTTGAGTATTATTCCATTGTATAAATGTTCCACAATTTTTTTTAATCCACCCATCAGTTGGGGGACATCTGGGTTGTTTCTGGTTTCTAGCATTTCAAATAAGGCTGCTATGAACATATGAAGATAGGTCCTTTGGTTTGGTGAGGAATTGTTTGGGTGGATACTCAGAAGTGTTGTGGCTGGGTCCCGAGGCAGAGCTATTCCAAGTTTTCTAAGATATCACCAGCTGACCTCCATAGTGGTTGCACTCCCACTAGCAATGGAGTAGGGTTCCCCTTTCTCCACAACCTCGCCAGCATGTGCTGTCATTTGAGGTTTTGATCTTAGCCATTCTGACAGGTGTGAGATGGAATCTCACAGTTGTCTTGAGCTGCATTTCTCTGATGATTAAGGATATTGAGCATTTCTTCAAATGTTTCACTGCCATTAGAGATTCTTCCTTTGTGAATTCTCGGTTTAGCTCTGTTTCCAATTTTTTTGGATTGGATTATTTGGTTTCTTGGTGTTTAATTTCTTGAGTTCTTTAAAAATTTTGGATATTAGCCCTCTTTCTTTTTTTTAATTTTCAAAGGAAATATTATAGCTTTGAATTATATCTATGAATATAGAGCCTTACCATGTAAAGTTTTTGTTTGTTTGGCATTTAATAAAACTATATATTAGAATAATATTGTTTGAGGAATGTACATTTAAGACACATTAAAATGCAAATGACTGTAATAGATGATTGCAACATTTTTCTTTACCATCAGTTTATCTTCTACAAAACCAAGAAGAAACAAAGCATGTACACATACACAAAAATATACAACTATATTTGATTCACCGTGTAGATACATGTGTGAAGTTTTTGTATAGAACTTTTGTATAGACAAAACAGAGAGAGTAGCAAATGTCTAATGGATAACTTTCATTGTGGAAGTGCATCTGTACACACACACAGACATAGAGACATATACACAGACACAGAAACACAAACACACATACAGACCTCAAGAATTTATTTAGGTTGAAATTTTTTGCAACATTAGTTTTATGGAAGAGGTAAACACAGGAAGAAAAGGAGATGATTATAGTGTCATGGATTTCATGACTTAAATCTATAGCCTTAGGATGAAAAGGCAAAATAAAATAAAATAAAAATCTCCATTTGATCTGCCATCTTTCCTCAGAAATGCTTCCTAAGTCCACCAGGCAGATTCCTTGCATATTTCTACAAAAGGCATGGGGTCAGTGAGGAAACCACACAGCCAACAAGCTCACTCATTTGCTCTGCAGCACTTGCATTGATTCTGATGTCATAGCCACCTCTAGGTTAGATGTTTATGGCAGACACTGGAGCATCCTAATTTTAAAAAATTATTCAATATTTGACAAAATTTTTTAAAATTTATTTATACTTTAGGTTACATCTCCATCATAGTGTCCTCTTTCCACCCCTCCCAGTTCCACCCTGCCACCCTCTACCCCCTATACCTTCCATCCCACTCCTCCTGAGTGGAGTGCCCCCCCCCTACATATCAGTCCCCTGCCCCAGTTCAGCAGTCATATGAGGGCCAAGAGCCTCATACACTGGGGGCCTACAAGGCAGCACCACTAGGGCAAAGTGTCTCATTGACAGGTAACAAGTCTATGTTCCTGTCCCCTTTGGTACATTCTTTGTAGTATAGTTTTTCTCCTCTTAGTTCCTTCCTATTTCCCCTTCTATTCAGATCAACTCCCTGTGTGTATCTCATTAGAAAAGAAGAGTCTTCTAAGAGATTTTATTATTACTTTTTTTTTTTTTGTAGACCAGTAATATTTGGTTTTACCCTAGGTCTCTAGGTTATCTAGCCTCTGGTTCTTGGTCAACCAAGCAGTGTTGGGTATGGGTTCAATTTCATGGAGTCAAATTGGACATTGGTTGATTACTCTCACAAGTTTTGTGCCACCATTGCCCTAGCATATTTTGCAGGCAGGAAAGATTGTAGGTTCCATTTGCTCCACATTCTTACCAACATGAGCTATCATTTGTTTTATTGTTCTTAATCCTTTTGACAGTTGCAAAATGGAATTGCAAAGTAGTTTTGACTTGCATTTCCCTGATAGCTAAGGATGTTGAACATTTATTTAAGTGTTTCTCTACCATTTGAGATTCCTCTCTTGAGGCTTCTCTGTGTATATCTGTACCCTCATTTTTAGTTAGATTATTTGTTTAATTGATATCTAGTTTTTAAGGTTTATATTTTGGATATTTGTCCATCAGATATGGAGTTGCTAATATTTTTCTTTTTGTAGGCTACTTTTGCTGCTTTTGTTTGGATGCCTGTGTCCTTTGCTTACAGAAGATTTTCAGTTTTATGAGGTCCCATTTATTAATTGTTATTTTTAGTGCCTGTGATATAGGAGTCCTGTTCAGAAAGTCTTTTCCTGTGCCAATGAGTTCAATGCTGTTCCCCACTTTCTCATCTCTCAGGTTCAGTGTATCCTGTTTTATGTTGAGGTCTTTGATCCACTTGGAGTTGACTTTTGTTCAGGGTGACAATATGGATCTATTTTCATTCTTCTACATGCAGACATACTGTTTGACCAGCACAATGTGTTGAAGATGCTGTCTTTGCTCAGTGTGCATTTTTGGCTTCTTTATCAATAATCAGATGTCCATAGGTGTGTGGATTTATCCCTGGGTGTTCAATTTTATTTCATTGATCAACATGTCTGTTTTGTGCAAATAATGTGCTATTTTTATTAATATATCTTTGCAATACAGCTTGAAACTGGGAATGGTGAGACCTCCAACAGTTCTTATTTGTTCAGAATTGTTTATAGCTATCCTAGGTTTTTATTTTTCCATATGAAAATTGTCTTTTAAAGATCTGTGTAGATTTGTGTTGGGATTTTGATAAGTATTTCATTAATCTGTAGATTGCTTCTGTGGGATAGTCATTTTTACTCTGTTACTTTTACCAATCCATGAGGATGGGAGATATTTCCATCTTCTGATATCTTCTTCAATTTCTTTCTTCAAAGCTTTAAAGATTTTTATCATATAAATTTTTCACTTGCTTTTTTGGAGATATTTTATATTATTTGAAACTATTGTGAAAGGTGTTGTTTCACCTTTTTATTTTTAATTATATGCTTATATAATAATGTTTATTTTTTAATTAGGGGCATATTTGTGTCTGTGTGTGGATATGTGAATATGACTTCAAGTGTGTATGATTCTGGTAGAGGACATCAGATATTCAAGAACTGAGGTTACTGGCAGTGGTAAGTTTGTCTGACATGGTTGCTTGGACCAAACTCAGGTTCCCTATAATAGAATTTTTACTTTTACCTGCTGATACATGTCTCTAGTCACAGCTTCAATACTTTGGTTTACATAGATTACATACAGCTATAAGATAAATCACAGACAAAATTAGAAAACACCACATCCACAAAAGTATTCACAAATAAATTTATTTAAAATCAAGAGTGCTTTCTATAATCAAACATTTTAATAGATATATACTCCATTAGTTCTTAATGGGTAACTTCTGTTCATGCAGTTTCACTGAATAGTCAGAAGCCAGGCTAATGTTTGGTTTCCATGTCATCTAAATCTGAGCACACAATTTATTTCTTTCAATTGTTAAAAAAAATGATCTCTGATTTCAACGGTGAAGAGAAAACAAATATTGGACTTAACTCTCTTATCATATCCAGCTGAGAAAAGGAAACAAAACATTTAATGTTACCATTCAGTGTACACAGCAAACATTCCAATGCTACTACCTTGATGAGAAGATAAAGAATATGGTGAACTCAGCATTGACCAAGCTTTCTGAACTTTCTTCACTATGGTACAGTACTGTGAGGCCAGTGTTCTTAGCATGAAGGAGAAGTATGAGCTTCAAAATGTGCCAACATAAAGGAGGAACTAGTGTGGAAAGAAACAGCAGATATTTGCATAATATTATCTTGACTCATAAGCCAAATGTTTGCTGCCTACTCATGGACCAAGACTTACTGGTTTGACAAAGAATGGCTACATGGGGACTATGATCCAAGCAGAATTGTTTGATTGCTCAGTGCTTGGAGAGAGTGCAAAAACATCTTAATGAGAAAAAAAAAAAACATGTCAGAAAAAGTACACATGAGTAATTGTAGTAAGTGGGTTTTTTTTTTTTTTTTGTCATCTTCTGTCTTTTAAATTGTGATTGAAGGTCAAGGCAAAGTTGCAACATAGATCTTCTAAACCATGGTGAGGAATTATTTAGCGAAATAATATTTATTCTTTAATGGAACTGAGAAAATAAGGACTCAAGTAACTTGTGATAATTTATGGATATATAGTGTTATATCTTGCAAAACAACTAAAAATAACACAACTAAAAATAACATGCAAAGAGGTGTGGTCTAAGTGGTAGTGAAAAGTAAGAATGAAAATTGCAAAAATGTTTAAAAACTATACAGAAAGGTAATAAAAAGGAAATAAAGAAATAAAATGTAGAAATAATAAACAGAAAACAATATTGTAAAAAATGGCTAATTAAATTATTTAACAGTATTTAGATTATTGTTATCATTAATTGGCAAGAGGTGTTAATCCATTATATTCTGCACTGGATAATCCTGCTGGAAGACTCTTGTATTATGGTAGGAGGACAGTCTACCATGTCCAAATAGGTCTCAGTGCTTGGCACAAAATGGAGGACTCCCTTTCTCAGCAGGGGCTTCCTATTCTCTGCCTGACTTTATTTGGAGAGTGTCTCTCAGCTGAGGTGCCTGACCTTACTTGGAGAATGACTCTTCACAGAGCTTCCTGCATCGCTGCATGATTCAACACATAAATCCCTCTCAACCCCTCTGTCCAACATGATAATCAAGTACTGCGTTATGACCAATCAGCCTTTCCGTCACATAATCTTAAGAAACCTTATATACCTTACTCCTAAAACAATAAAATGAAGTGTCTCAAGAAGCTGACTCCCATAATTTTTTTCTGCCATACTCACAGCTGTCTGAATACTGCATCCCTTCTGCTCCATTTGTCCTCGTGGGCTGGTGGCCAACAACCCCCAAGAGAAGATAGACCCACAAAATCCCATCAGATTTTAAAGGAAAATTTGATGTTTATATTTATTGTCCACATAATCAAATTTAGGGGAAAAGCCTCTGAGCATGCCTGCCAGGAATTATATTAGATACTGTGGTAGAAGTTAGGGCTCCTTAGTGAAAGTAAACAGTTCAGCTTAGCATCTAGTAGCAAATAGGGGATTGGCTGGCATCTTTTGAAGTTGCTGAGATGGAAACATGAACTGCCCTGTTGAAGGGGTGTGGCTAAGAAACCTAGCAAGCCATGTAGATGACATCAGTTGCCTGTGAGAAGTAATGGGACTGCTGCACATATCAAGAAATCTTGTGGACCCTTGAGACTGCCAAGGTTTGGGACATAATGTGATATATAAGCCAGAGAACTCCACATGTTGCTCTCTTCCTCCTGCCCTCACTGACTGAGGACTCACGCCAGAGAAGAGCACAGCAAGGTATAGCATATTCAGGCCATTATGCCATAATAGTCATAAACTGAAAGGGGAGTCCAAGAGAGATAGATTTTTTTCCATTACAAGTTAACCTGAGAAAGATCTTTTGCCATAGTTCAGCCTGTAACCGAACTTTTTTATTATTATTTAACACTTATTTATTTATTACTAAATTCACTTGTAATAAACACCAACAATTTCTTAACTATTAGTCCTATAAATTCCTACAACCCCTTTAACCTATCCACTAAACCTATTGATAATTATAACAACTACTTTCATAACCTTTTAGAATGATACAGTCTCTGGGGCAGGTCCTCAGTCGTCAGGAACACAGTCTTTGTTGTAGATTCTTTAACGCACTTAGCAGTCCTTTTTCTGGATCTCTCAGATGCAGGTTCATCAGGATAAGTTGGTTATTGCAGTCTCACCTTAAATAAGGCTTCATGCTTTCTTCTCTGTGGGAGACCCCAGCCATCTGCAGGCCACTTACTTCTTTTGAATCAGGAACTCAGCTGCTCTGCCTCAGTCCTTAAAGCCAGGCACAGTTTCCCCTAGGCCACTGATCGGACAGATCAAACCCCTCCAGGCAAAAGCTGAGCCACAGGGTCCAGTCCTTGGCCTTTTGGTGTCTTGCTCAGGCTTTCTTTGCTCACCAGCTTCTTTCTGCTTCAGGGACAGAGCTGGCCAGATGGCCAGCCCTTTTTTCAGCAGGACTCTTGGAGCTCTCTAGCATCAGGGACCTCTTCTCCTTCTGGGCTCCATGCACTGTCCTTAAATAGGAGGAACTCTGTTTCAGCTTAATTTGGGCTCCGCCCACTTAGCAGATGAAAACAATGTCAGGCCAGATACTTTGTTTCTTCAAGTCCATTAAGTCTTTCCTGTTTTCCTGACTTCAACCTTGTTTTCCAGTCTATTGAGTCTTTCCTGGTTTTCCTGACTTCATCCTTGTTTTTCAGTCTATTAAGTCTCCTGTTTGTTTCCTGTTTTTAGTCCACATGCTGATAATGCTCTTCATGCCCCGAATTAAGAGACAGTATCAGAAACCCCTATATATTTTCTAAATCTAATTTGTCTAACCCCTACATCAGCCTATTAAGGCTAGCAGCAAAGTAGGCAGAGTTCAGAAGCTGCTTGGAGAAGCTTTAGGTCATCAAGTCTGTGGAAAAAGCCAGCCTCAGTTTGTCAGTTGGAACAGACTGACTTTATAAACTGGTCACAATTTGGTGGTTGAAATAAATTGGCCTTGATATCTTAGAAAACTTGGAATAGCTCTGCCTTGGGACCCAGCCATACCACTTCTGGGTATACATCCAAATGACTCCTCACCAAACCAAATCAGAAGGAAGTTTCCTCATCTATGTTCATAGCAGCCTTATTTGTAATAGCTAGAAACTGGAAATAACCCAGATGTCCCTCAACTGAAGAATGGATTAAAAAACTGTGGTACATCTACACAATGGAATACTACTCAGCTATCAGAAACAATGAAATCATGCAACTTGCAGCCAGATGGATAGAACTAGAAAAGCTCATCATGAGTGAGCTAACCCAGATTCAGAAGAATGCATATGGCATCTATTCACTTATAGTCGGATTTTGGCCATATAGTACAGGATAACTATACTACAACCAATGCACCAAAGGGAACATGAACATAGACTTTTTTTACTGTTAATGAGACACTTTGTCCTAGTGGTGCTGCCTTGTAGACCCCCAGTGTATGAGGAGGCTCTTGACCCTCATATGACTGCTGAACTGGGGTGGGGGACTGTTATGTAGGGACACTCCACTCCAGAGGAGTGGGATGGAAAGTATAGGGGGTAGAGGGTGGCAGGGTGGAACTGGGAGGGGTGGTAAGAGGACACTATGATGGAGATGTAACCTGAAGGAATAAATAAATATTTTTAAAAAGAAATAATTTGGCCTTGAGAACTGGCAAAGTAAGGCCCAACAGACTTTAATCTTGAAAAGGACTATCTGTTGGGACTGCAGTAAACCAAGTCACCCTGTGTAGACCTAAACTAAGAATATTAATATTCTTTTAGGAAAGTTAAAATAGTATTAGTTAAGTGTTCATAGGAATTAGGTTGTAGGTATTAGGTATAAGGTTATAGGATATAGTTGTTTTATAGTTTGTTAAGTATTAATAAATATAAGTGTTTTAAGTAAAAAATTTTCTGTTACAAGATACTATAAGACATAAGATATTATATAAGATACTATAGGATATAGACTATTTTAGTTCTGGTATGTCTGTGAGGAATTCTTTAGATTAGGTCACTTGATATGGAAAGGCCTATACTGATACCTATACATCCAAACACACTAGTAGTTCTTTTTCTCTAGACAAACTTGCCTAATACATTTGTTAACATCATCAGTCATCAAGGAAATGGTGATCAAAACCACAGAGAAGTATCACTACAAATCTATCAACATCAATAAACTTCTCAATAGCAACAATAGGAAATACTGCTAGGAATGAAGAGTAAAGGGTTACTTATACATTGCTGGTCAGACTAATGATACAGTCTAGGAAACCTTGGTTCCTTAAAAAAATCCAAATATGGTTTTAAAATCCCTTTATCCCTTATATTCAGTAATAGCATATATATATTAGGATACACACACACACACACACACACACACACATATATATATTAGAGAAATAAAGACATTTCACACACAAGTTTGTTTGAGTAATGATAGATTTATATGCAGTAGCTCAAAGGTGGAACACGCACAGGCATGTTTCAATAGATGAACATTTAATCATTGGTGCCTTAATAGGATGAGATACTACAAAATGTGCCCCCAATCAGTGCTCAGGATGCATTGATAACAAGGGGGCAGAATGACAGAGTTAAAGGAGCAGAAAGTTTGCTGTGAGGTTGTGTCTCCTAGTAATGCCAGAAGCTACACCCATAAAGGTTCACCAACATGACTACCCAAGCATGAACAGAACAATCGTGAGACTAATGGACATGCCAAACTGAATAAGGGAAAAGTCCACAATGCCTCATCCTGACACAAAAATGTGCAGGCAACTGAGGAAAGCCTGGAATTGGAGAGATGTTCTTCCCCAGAAAACAGCATACCAATTGGTTTTCTTGTGTCAAACGATCAGCCATGACTATTCCACACAAATAATAGTATATGGATTGAACATATATATTTGTAGAGAGCTGCGATGTGCCACGCCCTAAAGATGGCGCTGGTCTCCACCTTCCACCAGCCCGACGGTGAGCGCTCTCTATGATAATAAGTTCATATTTGGCAAAGACCGCTGATCTGGCTTGCTTCCGCATATGTAGGCCTCTAAGATAGCACCACTTGGCTTTACTTGACTGGCTGTTCATTTTAGTATTTAGCCTGTGGGTTGGGTCTGCCCGGGCATTCGGAATTCAGAACACTGTTTTCAAGGGACCTGAATAAACTGCTGGAGAAGAGCTTTTGTGAGTTGCGTCATCCTTGCTGGTCGAGGGGGACACGACAAGTGGTAACCCGTACGGGGACCCAGAAAAGACTCAGAACTCCTGCAGTCAGGGGCAACGCGTTGGTAAGTTCCTGGGATAAATCAGGACAATAAAGTTTCATGGAGATAGCGAACACAAAGTAAAGATTCGCGATAATAGCGAACATACGGTAAAGATTCACGGAGATAGTGAACACAAAGTAAAGATTCGCAGATAATAGCGAACATACGGTAAAGATTCACAGAGATAGCGAACGAAAGGTAAAGTTTCGCGGGGAAGCAGTGAACCGAAAGTAAATTTTTAAACATGGGATTGTCTGAGTCACACCCAATTTTTCTGGCTCTTCAGGAGCTACTTTTAGCTAGGAATTTGAAGATTAAGGAGTCTACCTTAGAAAGATTTTTGAATGAATGTGATTCCATGGCTCCGTGGTTTGCGGTGTCCGGGAATCTTACGGTATCCTGCTGGGACAAATTAGGCAGGGACTTGGATTTTGCCTGGGAGCAAAGTACATTGCAGGGAGGAGCACGGCCTATTTGGAGACTTGTTCGGAGTTGTTTAGGAGATCAGAGATATTGCAAGGCAGTGGAAAAAGGACAAAAGGCATTAGAACAGTTAAAAGAGGAGCGCTTGGTCAAATCTGGGAAAGATACTTTGGAAGAGGATAGCTCAGAGTCTAAAGAGGAACTTAAAAGGTTAACAAAGAAAATGGAGAAGTCATCTTTGAGGAAGAGTTCTGACTGCACCCGGATAGAGCCCTCAGGTCCGGGGCCGCCTGTGCTGGCGCCGCCTTCATATAATGAGACTTCCCCTCTGAGTGATCCTAGTGGGCGGTCATTCTGTCCAAATGTCTGGAGGGAAGTGAGACATGAGCTGTACTATCCTGTCTTTCAGGATGGAGGAGAAAGATCTGAGCAAGTAGACAGTGAAAAGGAAAGTAACAAAGGCGAAAGATTTGAGCAGGCAGACAGTGAAAAGGGAGGCAAAAAGAAAGTTCCTCTCTATCCCGATCTTAGAGATTTTAGAGATCTTGAGGACTCAGAGAGCACGGATTCTGAAGGAGAGCTACATGCTCTAATAGAACAGTTGGAGAGGACTGTTATTAGAAAAAAGGAAAAGAAAAGGGTAAAAGAAAAGGACATGTCGGCGGCAGTCAGTGTGGGTGGAGCCGTTGCTATAGCGCCTGACACGTCAGCGGCAGTCGGAGTGGGTGGAGCTGTTGTTACAGCGCCTTCAGCCATGCTGGCGGTGGCTGGTGTAAATAAAGCTGTTGCCATGGTGCCTTCAACTCCTCCCCCATATCCAGAAGCCACTCAGATAGATCAGCCTGTTCAGTCCCTGAAAGTAGGGAGATCTTTCTGCCCGGGGATGTGGACACAAGTAAGAACAGAGTTACAGTTTGCCTATCCAGTATACCAAGACCCACAAGGGAACAGGTACGAGGAACCGCTTGATTTTAAGGTGGCTAAATCTCTTGCAGAGTCGGTTCGTACCTATGGTACTACCGTTTCTTTTACAATGGCTCAAGTGGAAGCATTAAGCAGACATTGTATGACTCCGAGTGATTGGAGTGGCCTGGTCCGCGCCTGCTTAAGTCCAGGGCAATACTTAGACTGGAAAGTTTTCTTGATTGAGTATGCCACTGAGCAAGCAGCCAATAATCAGAGAGATGGAAATCCAGCCTGGGATAGAGATATGCTTCTTGGGCAGGGGAGATTTGCCAATCAGCAGATAGGATATCCTATTCAGATTTATGAGCAAATAAACAAGATAGCTATCAAGGCTTGGAGATCTCTTCCTAATAAAGAGGAGGTGAGTGGGAACTTGACTAACATTCTACAGGGCCCCATGGAGCCCTTTTCAGACTTTGTAGCACGAATGGTGGAAGCAGCAGGGAAGATTTTTGGTGACCCGGATGCTGCTATGCCACGAATAAAACAGTTGGTCTATGAGCAATGTACTAAAGAGTGTAGAGCTGCTATCACCCCTTACAAGAACAAAGGGCTAGAAGCCTGGATGAAAGTGTGTAGAGAACTTGGAGGGCCGTTAACTAATGCTGGTCTTGCTGCTGCAGTAATACAGTTGGCCAGAAAAGGTGGAGGAAGTTCAGGAGTTTGTTTTAAGTGTGGCAAGATGGGACACTTTAAAAGACAGTGCCCCAGGGGAAGGAATACAGAAAGTACAGGAAGTGTACTGATGGCTCAAAGACAGGCTGTGGAGCCTATTTGATAGAAAGACAAGAGCCCGTGTTATGTCAATTTCAACCGGGCTCCCCCCAAATAGTAGAGTTGAAAATAGTAATTGAGGTGTTTAAAAGATGTTAATTTGCATTCAATTTGATTTCAGATTCAGTCTATGTGGTCAACGCAGTGAAAGTATTAGAATTAGCAGGTCCTATTAAGAATAGTAGTACTGTATGTGCCTTATTACAGGAGTTACAAGTTTTAATCTAGCAGAGAAAAAGGTGTTTTTATATTCAACATATCAGAGCACATACAGGATTACCTGGACCATTAAGTGAGGGTAATGATAAAGTTGATCAATGGACCAGGATGGAATGCATTTTTTGGAGCTCATTCCTGGACCAAGCCAGACAGTTTCACCAATTATTTCATGTAAATGCAAAAACTCTACAGCAGAAATTCCATTTGTCTAGAGCAGATGCTAGACAAGTAGTTTTGGACTGTCCTCAGTGTGTGATTCATCATCATCCTCCCAGTGTGGGAGTGAACCCTAGAGGGTTGATGCCACTCAAAATCTGGCAAATGGACGTTACCCACATTTCAGAATTTGGAACCTTAAAATATATTCATGTATCTGTGGATACCTGCTCAGGTATCATACATGCTACACCTATGAGTGGAGAAAAGGCTCGCAATGTCATAGGACATTGCTTAGAAGCCTGGGCTGCATGGGGAAAACCACAGCAGCTGAAAACGGACAATGGACCAGCCTATACGGCACAGTCCTTTGTCTCCTTCTGTAATCAGATGGAGGTACAGCTTAATCACGGATTACCATACAATCCTCAAGGACAAGGAATTGTGGAGCGTGCTCATCGCACCTTGAAAGAATGCTTGCAAAAACAAAAAGGGGGAATAGGCCAAGGCCGTACCCCCAAGGAGAGAATATCTTTAGCCTTATTTACTTTAAATTTTTTCAATTTGGATGCTCAAGGCCGCTCAGCAGCGGACAGACATCAGGATTCCCGTGGTTCACCTAAAAGCATGGTGAAGTAGAAGGACATTCTGACAGGCTCTTGGCGGGGGCCTGACCCCGTACTAACATGGGCGAGAGGGTCTGTTTGTGTTTTTCCTCAGGATCAACAAGATCCAGTGTGGGTGCCTGACCGCCTTGTGAGGAAGATTCGTCATGAAGACCTTCCTAAGGATCCTGGTGATAGTAGCAGTGATGATGTCAGGAATGACCAAGCCAAGATGGAGGATCCTGTCGATATTCCCAAAGCCGATGCCAGTCAGACATGATGCAACTGTGTTTCCACGCTTATTTAGCAGTAATAGAAGCCTAGGCTTACCCTACCTTCCCTTTGATGATCAGAAAAGCCCTATAGAGGGTAATAGAAATGTCAGCTTGAAGGGTAGTTTGTGCTTTTTAATGAGCTTCAATAGGTCAGATGATACAAAATGTATTAAATTGTCTCAGCAGTCAGCATATTTTTTACCACAACTGAGATTTGGAGGTAGGAGTGGTGATTTGTTTTCAGGCATTGGTTCTCGCCTTAAAGGATGGTGGCCCACACGAGTCTCTGACCGGGACCCCCCCAGACAGCCATGCTGGGCACCTTTTTGTGGGGGATCTACAGGAGAGGAGGGACCTTTTCCCTGGACTGGATGTCAGGAGCGCGGAGCAGTTTGGGTTCAACAAGATTATTTTTCCTTTAGCCCCATGATTAGTAATATAGTGAATAAGTCTTGTACAGGAATGCTTGATATATCTACTAGGGATCCTCAGCAGACTGCCACCAATCCTTTTGATTTATGGCTTTTGTGTGGAGTAAATGGAAGTTGCATGGACTTGGGACCTGTCATTATGCTTGGGGGAGGAATTTATCAAAGAGGTAATTTTTCCCTAGGGTCCGCTACCAGATTGGATTTCTCTAGCGGTAGTGGCTCTGGTACTTGGAATTCTTTGTTTCATTCTTACCACAACAAGAACTTTTCAGCTTCGCCAGTATGTCTCTGGCCTCCTTTTCTGTGGATTGTAAGTAATGGGAGTGCATCCTTGGGTGAAGAAAAGTTAGTATGCACTCCGGGCACATGTTTTTATGCCCTATGCTGGAATGCCACAGCCTTTCCTGTGGCTGTGGTGACTAGAATGCCTCGATATGTACCAGTTCCTGTAGAGGCCCCTAATACCATGATGCTATTCAGATTTAAAAGAGATTTTGGCATCACTGCAACTATTGTTACTGCTATCACTATTGCTGCTGTGGGAGCTACTGCCTCAGCTATTGCCTTGTCTAGTTCTATACAGACTGCCAATGCCCTGAATAACATCTCAGCCACTGTGGCACAGGCATTGGATACTCAGACCTCTATGAATTCTCATCTCAAAGGAGGCCTTATGATAGTTAATCAACGCATAGATTTAATACAAGAACAGATTGATTCTCTTTGGCAACTAGCACAATTGGGATGTGAGTGGAAAATGCAAGGTTTGTGTGTTACTTCCGTACAGTATCAAAATTTTACAAAGGCTGCTAATTTGTCTAGACAATTGTCAAAGTTCCTCTTACAGGATTGGTCGGCTGAATTTGAAAATTTGATGAGAGAGCTGAGAGCGACAATTGTCCACATCAACTCCACTCGGGTGGATCTGAGCCTGGCTACTGGCTTAACTTCCTGGATTCAGACGGCTATGGATCATCTTAAGGAGTGGGCGGGTGTAGGCTCTTTGGCGATACTAATGATACTAGCCTCTCTGGTTTGCCTATGGTGCATCTGTAAAATGAGAGCTACACAAAAGCGTAATGTAGCCATGATTATACAAGCCCTTGTCGCCATTGAGGCGGGCCAGTCCCCTCAGGCATGGCTCGCTGCCGTGAAGTAAATCTTCACTAAGCATAGTCCCTGCCCACTGAGGTATTTGTTCCACGGATATCAGGGTCTGGCAAGTCAGTGACGGAGTTGACGGGTAAGTCTTGGCCACCTAAGACAGGGCAGTCCCGAGTGGGGAGGCTGACCCAGAGACGGGTAAGAGTTTGAGCACCGCCCTCCTACAGGCTCAGGCCCACCGTGAGATCCCCAGATAGAGGGATTAACAAGCCTTTCCAGGGACTTTTACCAACTTTAGAAAAAATAAAAAAGGGGGAACTGTAGAGAGCTGCGATGTGCAGCGCCCTAAAGATGGCGCTGGTCTCCGCCTTCCACCAGCCTGACGGTGAGCGCTCTCTATGATAATAAGTTCATATTTGGCAAAGACCGCTGATCTGGCTTGCTTCCGCATATGTAGGCCTCTAAGATAGCATCACTTGGCTTTACTTGACTGGCTGTTCATTTTAGTATTTAGCCTGTGGGTTGGGTCTGCCCAGGCATTCGGAATTCAGAACACTGTTTTCAAGGGACCTGAATAAACTGCTGGAGAAGAGCTTTTGTGAGTTGCGTCATCCTTGCTGGTCGAGGGGGACACGACATATATTTAGGAAGATGTATGCATGTAAATATACATAGATGCATTCAGTAAAATTTAGTAAAAAGAGGCCATGAATTTGAAGAAGAGTGGGAAGGAGTATGTGGAAGTATTTGGATGGTGGAAAGGGAAAGTATTAATGATGCAATTTTATTATAATTTCAAAAAAGAATAAAATAATTAAAAATGGGTTAATGATACACACAACTGTTGGGATGACTCTTCAGAAAATATGTTGACTCAAGAACCCCAAACCAAACAGTTATATATCATATGATCCTATGTAACATTCCGGTAACATTTAAATATATGTAACATTCTTGAAACAAAACATTGAAGAATGAGGATCAGATTAACTCCTGCCCATGATGAGGGAGTGAGCTAGATTTGATAGAAGTTGGAAGTTGTAAATGAAGCAATTCTGTCTCTTTATTATCTATGTGATACTGGTTATGACTTCACAAGATGCTATCATTGGGGAAAACTGTAAGACATATGGGTTCTCTGCAGTCTTTCTTTTCTTTTTTTATTTTTCACCATTAATTAATTAACTAATTAATTAATTAATGTTACATCTCAATACCAGCCCTCTCCCTCCTTAGCTTCTGGTCCCAAGCTCCCACCCTCTTAACCTTCTCCTGCCTGTCCCTCTCCTTGGTTGAGGAGGGCTCCCACATATCAACCCCCCTCAGTTCATCAGTCATATGAGGGTCAAGAACTTCCTCTTGCACCAGGCCCCAACATGGCAGCTCAGCGAGGGTAAGGTGTTCCTCTAACAGGCCACAGAGTCCATGCAGAGTATGCTCCTCCACTCTACTTGCTAAGGGATCTGTATGAGGACTCTTTCTTAAAACCGAATCTACAATGACCTTAAGACAAAGAAAGCAAATGAAAGACAGCTTAAAGTACTATGAAAGGGAAGCATAAACTTCAGGAAAAAAGGTCTACAACTGATGAACGAGCTCACAAAACCATTGCTCATCAGGGAAACGCAAATTAAAACCAAATCTAAACACTAATAATTCTAACAGATTAGTTACAGTTAAATATAATAATTAACTTGAATTTGGTTTCTGGAGAATGAAACCGAATGAGAAGGGACACTAGATGGAGCGCATCTTATGAGAGTCCGACTATTTTACATGTTTCTAGGTTTAACAAAGGACACTGAACTATATATTACCATCATGATACAAACAGCCTTACCCGAAGGATATTTTAGTTTTATTTAAAGAGCAGACAGTCTAGAAACCGTTAAGTAAGGTTTTAATACCGTTCAACTTACTTGTAAGGTATCACTTGTACATTGATGTTCCTGATAGTTAGGTGCTCGCCAAACTACAAATAGTAATTAATTTACCAGCTTGATGAAAAGTGAGCTATGGACAGGCTAATGATGAGGGATGGTGATAAATAAATATTATGATTAATCCAATTTCACAATCTTATCTTATTCTTAAATACTCAAAATATCGGTTTGAAAGAAAATGACATAATCATCTAAGCATGTCTGCTACCCAGTTACTGCTCAGGAAATATGAATCACTATAATTGCTAATGAAAATACAAACACATATAGGTGGTTGTTAATAAAACTACAGTTTTAGAAACACAAAAGATAGTAAGAATTATTCCACTATTGAAAACTGTTAGCAGATAATAGAACATTTCCACAAAAGTCATTCATAAAAGAAAAAGACTTAATAGTGCTTGATTCCAAGCTTGAAGACCTGAGTTATAGCCGCAGAACCAAGGTGGGAAGCAGAGAACTGCCTTACTCAAGTTGTCCTCTAAGCATCACATGAATGCCGTGGCAAGTACACACACACACACACACACACACACACACACACACACGAATGAAATAATGAAAATTTCTAACAGTAGCCCATATCTCATATAACTGGCAAAAATGGTGAACTTTTATTATGTTTATACACGTTATTGACAAGATTTAAAATAGCATTTTTTAAAAAAAGACAAAATCTCTTGCTACAGGAAATTAGTTAATATTAAATGATAGAATGTTAGAGGATCATCAGCCCACTGAAATTATAAATACTTAGGTCATCATAATTGACACTAATTGCCTCTTCTTGATTAATAACTATTAATTTCTTTAATAATTATTTTAATGTCTGTCATTGTCCATGACAGTATAACTATGCCCTTGGTATACAGAATAGTAATTATTTTCTTCTTTACTTCTTCAAGTGGGGAATGGGTTAATACCTGAAAAAGGAATATAACAATATCTAAATGAAGGTAAAAATGGTTCAACACTAATTTTTCTCTTACACATTGGAATTGCTGTCATGTTTGATTCTGACAATGATACCATGATTATAGACTTTACATGCACATTAATAAATGGAGACTTATTTTAAACTCACAGAGCTTAAAAAAATATATCCTTAGAAGCAATTGAAGATATAAAGTTAATCAAAGCTCTAAGAGTCCTGCTACTTTCAGCAGATTTTTCTTCAATGAGATTTAAAATAGTTCAATAATGAGTCCTACCTTAAAAATGAAATCTGAAATCCGTTGGCTCCTCACACAGAGAATTACAGTTCAACCTCAAATTTTAACTCATTCAAGTATAAATATCTCAAAGCTCAGAAGTCATGGAAGTGAACAGTTGGGCCCTTTTTTACAGATTACTTTATTTTTATTTTATATGTATGAGCTTTTACTTGCATGTATGTGCAGCATATGCATGCCTGGAGCCCCCAGAGGCCATAAGCGGGCATCAAATCCCTGGAAGAGGAGTCAAAGGGAGTTATGAGGTACTGTGTTTGTAAGCGGGAATGGTTACCCTTTCTAGGGTGTTGAGCATGACATATTCACTACTTTAAAATGGGATCGAACTGAAGGGCTTTAGGGACTAATGACAGAGTAGGATCATCTCTTGAGAAGAAATTTCAAATACATGCAGTAAGCTGGCATTAGATCATTATTTTAATGATCTCCATATGTGATAGCTTTCCACTACTATGTCAAATACCATAAACAACGTCAGGGGCAAGGACTGATTTTGGCTCATAGTATCTGAACTTTCAGTCCATGCTTGCTTATCCCTGTTGCTTTTAGTTCTTGAGGCAAAAAAAAAAAAAAAAAAAATCATTGGAAAGAGTGGCAACACAAAACTAATTAGCTCATGGTGGCCAGGGAACAGAGAGGGAGAAATAAAGAGACAAAGAATATAAAAGAAAGGAGAAGGTGCTGTGGTGGTTCTCAATTTCCCTGCTCAAGGTCATGCCCTATGAGCCTAACTTCATTCCAGTTTCTAAAGGGTCTACCAATGATACCACAGGCTGAAGAACAAGCTTTTCATATAGGGTCTGTAAAGAACACCTGAAAATTGTGGAATCTGCAGTGTGTCGGTGTCAAGTGATGCTCTCTTTTGTCTGCACATCTTTATTTGCCAATTTTCATTGCTATGAGTCATTAGTCTGGTTTGAGTCCTCTGGTTTCTGCTACACTATCTGAATCCTTCCTGGGATTTCTCTTTGATATCCTATTGTTTCCCAAGCAGCATATTGTCCTTGAATCTGGGAGAAGACAACTCTTTTTTATTTATCCCTTTATTGAAAATAAATTATTTTCTCATACAATATATCATGATTAGAGTTTCCCCTCTCTTTACTGTAGAAGTGAATTGTTAAATTATTTACCAGTATTTAAATTATATTCAATTAGTCTTCGATGTTAATCCTTAACCCACCATTATAGATGAGCGCACACAGACACCTGATGAATTTTATCAAACCTTAGCCTAGATTGTGCAATCTTAGTCCATCTAAGCCAGCCCTTAATTCTATTTCCCAGATATGACCCCATATATACATACATCACCTTTCGGTGTTATTCTGCATGTTATGCCAGTGTTCCAGGCCATGTGGAATGAGGTTCTTTTCTCAAACTCATGGCATATGTCCTCCTTCCTGCTCTCATGTTGAGTGCCACCTGAAACTGCAACCTTGTTAACAAAGATACTTATTAATAACTCTAAATTGTTATATTAGGCCAGCGGAGCAGCAAGTGACTCCTCTTGGGGAGGCCAGCAAGCTTGACTCGTCGTAGATAGAAGCCTGTAGTTCAGACAGGGCAGCCTACAGGGCATCCACCAGGGCTTGGAACAAGGCCTACAGGCCTTGAGCTAAGGCAGGCATAAAGGCCTCCCACTACAGGCCTCCACCTTAGGCAAGCCAAGCCTGCTGGCTTCCTTCCAAGCTCCAGCGGCTGTTCTACCAGTCCTAAAGGTCTCTAGCTAAGGTGAGTCAGGCCTGACCGCCTCCGCATGGCGGCCTGCTGCTCTGCTGGCCTGATATAACAATTTATAGTTATTAATAAATATCATTGCTAACGAGGTTTCAGTTTCACTCCACTACTCCCAGTTCTTTCCCACCTCCCCTCCCATCCAGATACACTCCCTTTCTGTATCTTATTAGAAAAAAAAAAAAAAGGCTTGTAAGGGAAAACAAAACATAAAAAAAAGATAATAAATTAAGACAAAAACCATCATATCAAAGTTGGACAAGGCAAACCAACAGAAGGAAAAGAGCCCAAGGGAAGGTACAAGGATCAGATAGCCACTTGTTTACATACTCAGGAATCCCATAAAAATACTAAATTGAAATCTATACTACATATGCAGAGGACCTGCTACACACACATGTAAGCCCTGTGTTGGTTGCTATGGTCTCTGTGAGTTCATAGGTATTTTGCTCGGTTGATTCACAGGGCCTCTTTCTGGTGTCCTTTATCCCTCCTTAGCTCTTAGCTTTATATCTCCTCTTTCATAGGGTTCCCTGAGCTCTGGGTGAAGGGATTTCATGGAGATCCTCCTTTAGAGCTGTGTTTTCCAAGTTCTCTCACTCTTTGTGTGATGTCTTGCTGTGGGTCTCTGTATTTGTTCCCATCTGCTGCCAAAGGAAGCTTCTATGATGATGACTGAATGAGGCACTGATCTATGAGTATAGCAGAATTTGTCTTCTTCTAGTTCCTGGATTATATCCTGCAATTTAAGGAGCTATGTTTTAAAATCTATCCCCTGCCATAGTTATCAATTCCATAGAATTTCAGCAAACTTCAGGGTCAATAAACTGAATGCTTCTAAAACAAAGACCATGCATCCTAAAATGTCAATAATACCAAAGTATAGAAAACCTGACATAAATAACTCACATTACACCCCAAACTATGCCTAACTGTTATAAATTATGCTTCATTCAAAGCTCATAAAAATATATTTACCATTACATGTGTGTATATACACATATATGCAGGAATGTCTGTCTGTTTATCTATCTATCTATCTTGTATCTAGCATTTTAGTACCTAATAGATTGTCCATTAATAGATACCTTAAATATATTATTAAAGATTTTCTTAGGATAAGATATTTGTAAAACACTCCACATTATTTTGTAATTCTCCTTGTTTTCCTAAACACTATTTAAAATAAATACTTACCACAACTCATCCAATGATATACAGAAATTAACATGGAAAAATTGTGATTTTTTTCCTTGTAGTTTTCTGATGGATGTTGTTCATTTGTTTATTTGTTAATTTTGTTCACTCAATTTGCTATTATGTTTGAAATTAAAGAATGACTCATACATGTTGAAATCTGGTATTGAATACCTTGTCCTGGGAATAATTGCCTCAGACAGTCTATGCACTGCAGAACACAATGAAGATAGCTGAATAATAATAATACAGAACTCTTAAAATAAGCTCAATGTCAGGAAAGTGTGACAAAGGACAGACAGGGATTAGTTGGGGAGAAGGGAATTTAGGCAAAGTGCAATGACATATATTATGAAAATGTTGCAATGAAATCCATCATCTTGTATGCTGAATGATAATTAATATCTATTAATTAACTGAAATTACTAATTAACCTGAGTAAGGGATATGTCAACTTCAACAAAACATGCCACAGGTGTGCCTCATCAGATGCTTTCTCAAAGCACTTGGGTTTTTTGTCTTTTAAATTGGAAGTTTAAAAATGTGGGCTACGAAAATTCACACATCTCAAATGCACAGTATTGATACCTCATGTTTCAAATCACTATCAAGTCTACACAATGTGTATTTTTTAATCTACTAGAAAAGAAAAAGTACTCAGTTTACACAAAGATTATAACCAAAAATCAAAGTATATAAACAATTTTAAGTAGTGTAGCCTATCATTTGCATCTGTATCAAATGTAATTACAACCCATGTTTGTAGTTCACACTCAACAAAATTGAGAATTAAAAGCAATGTTACAACTAGAGTCAACCTTGAACATGGGTAATAAAATCTGAGTTTATTTGCAAAAACACAAAATATAGTACAGCTGAAATACAGATGTTTATGTTGGTTTAAAATTGTTGAGAAGAGATAATGTCCTTATTATAGTGAAAAACAAAACAAGTATAGTCTCTGTAACCTTTTAGTCCTCCCCATAGCAAATTACACTATCAAAGCATATTATTGAGTAGTTGACTATTTTTTGATGATGAAATTGAACTGTTGATATTTCTAAAAAACAATAGTCCCAGATTGTAGTAAGTAACTGCTTTTTCTCATGTGTCACTCTTGGTACCAAGATGTTCTGTCCATAATTCAAATAAGTGATGCAATTTTATACTAGGGCATTAAAATATTACTGAAGCTAGGTAAATAGTCTTTCTAGGGACAATTGACTTTGCAAGTTTATTACATAATTTATAACAAAAGTTCATTGTGCTTATTTGATTGTGTTTCATTTTAATTGTTTTTCTAACAATTTCTACATAATTGCATTAGATTACTATTTACTTACCAATATTTTAATGTCTAAAACAACTTACGAGTTGTAAACACTTTCTGTGTAATTGAACAAAATAAGAATTGGCATTTAAACCATGGTTCTTTATAAAGCTAGTGACTTTAAAGAAATGTTTGCTGAGAGAAAGATTTACACAACGTTCTGAGTTTGCTCCTTTTTTTTTTTTTTTTTGCAAATGCAAAGCAAGTTGGGCAGAGGGAATGTTGTGGACAGTCTCATGATTCTGTGACAGAATCCAAGATAAATAGTTAACTTAAAGGAGGAATTTGGGCTCTTGGTTGAGAGGTTTCAATCCATGGTCATTTGGGAATCACTTCGGTATTGACATGAGACAAAACATATGTTATGGAAAACTCCTCACTTCATAGTAGCCAGGAAACAAAGAGAAAGAAGAGGGGAAGAAACAAAATATAATCTCCAAGGACATATTTCATAGGATTTATTCGCTCACACTAAATTCAACACCACAGATTTGTATTACCAAAAAATTACCCTTCAAATCCTGAACTTTTCAATGAGCTACTCCATTAATGAGTTCAAGTACTCATGACCTACATCTCCTCCAAGCTCTAACAATCATCATGTTGCACTGAAAAAGCTTACCTTTTGGGTGTAAGTGATGTAGCGCAGTAAGAAACTGCCAAATGACCATTGGTATGACTGGGAGATTTCTTTTGTGTGTGTGAATAAAAGAGAGGAAGCATCCAGAGGCATCTGGAAGAGTCCAAAGCAGAGAGAAAGAGAAGTAGACTGGACATGGCCAGGTCCATCTGTGAGAGACGTGAGCAAGCAGGAGAAAATACTGGCGGTAGCAAGAGTTAGAGAATGGACAGAGACAGAATAATGAGAATAGCCAGAGATAGAAGGAAAGAGAATAGAGGAGATAGCAGGGTTATAAGAAGGCTGAGTAGCTGAAAGTGGAACCAGGAGGCTAGAGTGGACTTTGAGGTGTGTAACAGGTGTCTGTAAATAGTGACTGAGAGATCATTAAGGTCAGCATGTGCTTTGAGGTGCTGATAGAAGCCACCCATTACCATCTGCTCTTCTCCCAGGTGAGGGAAATGATTCCTTTTGGCAGATAGAAACTGATTTCACAAGTTTCTAAAGAATGCTGACTTTTTATCTAACTGCCAGACATTTTTCTACAGTTCTCCTTGAGCTCATTTCTGGATAAATGGACAATCTGAGACCTAACACGTGGGACCTTTCAGCTCTAAACAGTAACAGAGGTGATGAGCCAAGTTGTAGAAAGAATAGACAGTCTGAGTGATTTGGGGGGAAATTAGAAGATAAGTTTTGAAAATAGCCAGAAAAAAATATTTACTACAGAATATTCTATAATTGATTTAATGCATTTTGTGAATTCTGTGCTCTATAATCTATTGGTCTGTCTTTCCATCCATGAATCTATCTCCCTACCTCTAATTTATCCATCTGTCTTTCTGTCTATCTATCATTGTAATCTTTTTCTATCCTCATCTCTCTAATGCTTTCAGTTTCTCCAAACCCATCTTCTTTCCCACAGTCCATTAAGTAGTCATAAATTTGACATGTTATTATAAGGTAAAGGACTGACTTCCATATCTTAGAGTGGAATCAACCACATAATGGAATATCAAGACAACAAGACAAGAGGCAGAAACCTATATTTGAAACTGGGTAGGAGATGATAATATGTACTCTGGAAATTTCTAGAAGCTGAAGAACTCTTGGACTTTTTAATTTATTAGACGAAATCATATGTTACATCACTATAACCAACTTATATGTAGATAGTAGCCAAAGAAAATATTAGATTGTGTATATATAGTCTCATGTAAATTTATCTTTGGAGGGAAGCCAGCACATTTGATTCTAGATGTGAAATAAGACACTAGAAAAAAAAAAAAAGAAAAGAAAAAGATACCAGAGGTATTCACGACCCAGCTTCAATTCTACATTTACATGAACATTCGAAGGTTTCCCATTTCCCCTGTTCTAAAAAAAAAAGGGAGAGAGAGAGAGAGATAGAAAGAAAGAAAGAAAGAAAGAAAGAAAGAAAGAAAGAAAGAAAAAGAAACATTGAGGGGTGGGCCAAGATGGCGGCGACCTACACTGACGCATTTTGAATGAAGGGGAAAAAAGAGTCATAAAAAAAAACAGAGTTATTGGGCACTGTGCAAAAACCAGAGGGGCTAGACCCCCCCCCCGGAACACTCAAAGCTCCCAAGGGACTGTTAAAAGTCCCAGGGCAAGGCTCTCCCCCATCTCTCGCAGACACGGAAGCCACTAAACCCGGGATTCGGGAACTCCCATTTGGAGAGGCGCCTGGTAAGATCGATCCCAACTTACAGCAGGCAGAATCAGGGTCCACTTGGCCATAGATCGCTGGCCTATTGGGCTCCCCACACCTCAGGTAGAACATATACCCACTTAAAAAACTTTGCGAGATAGTGGAAGGCTTAGCAAGGAACAAACAGGGGGCTCAGCGGGTGGTCCGCAGCCGCTCATGAAACAGAGGGCGGGAGGTTCCAAGATGGCACGGGAAGCTGGGAACACAAAGGCGGGCAGGAGAGGCTGAATCCCGTACACTTACAGCAGCACAGCTGGGGAGGGAGCCCGGCTGGCAGGGCCAAATCCCCACGAACCCACAGCAGGTCAACTGGGGAGAGAGACAGGCGTGGGCGGGGCCAGTGATCCGTGCACCCACGGCTGAGCTGCTGGGGCGAGAGGACCACTCAGGGGGCAGAAGGATCTAGGGCTTGGGGTACCCACGGCCTAGCAGCCAGGGAGGGGGATCCGCAGCAGCGCAGATAGGAAGGGAATCAGGCACAGAGGCCAGCCCTGTGGCGAGAAGCCTAGTGAGAAACCAGAAATCGGGACCATAGCTGTATTCTGGAAAATCCAGACATATTAGGTGTGGAGCCAGACCCTGTCAGCCTCCGTGATGACAAACAAAGCCCACAGAATCTGTGCCTGGGCAAACAGGTCTATACCATCAGAACAATTACAGGCTGATAACTCAGAGTGCAACATAGAGAAGTCTGAATTGGGAGCAGTGAAACAATCCTGGTCCATTACTCACAACCTGGAATAGGCTGCACCAGCTCACAGTGCCTCAGGCGATTAAAACCACAGTGACCCTGAAATCCCCCTGTAAGCAAAGACAGATAGCCAAGTAACTCGTCCCCTGCACCAAATCATCCACTGTGGTTCCAAGCACAGAAAACAGACAGCTAAACGCATCCAATGGCCAAAGGTCAAAAAAAAAAATAGAAATCAAGGAAATATGACTCCAACAAAGCAGAATCATCCTAGCTCATCCAATTCGGATGATCACACACCAACAGAAACACATGAAAACGTTGACAATTCTGCATTATGGAAAGTGATAGAGTCCCTGCAAGAAGAACTTAAATCTATGAAGGAATTCAAAGAAGCCACAATTCTACAAGTCAAAACCATTAAAGAGCTCCAAACCAAGGTGACAGAGCTTGAACAGGAAAAGGAAAAAGCAATGAAAGATTTTCATACAAAAACAAGTAAGCTGGAGAAGGAAAGGTACAAAACGAACAAAACCATACAAGACATGAAAATAGAAATAGAAA
>CAJQZJ010032991.1:2641344-2686031 GCA_907164525.1 Lophiomys imhausi | reverse complement strand
GATTGAGATGTAACTTGAAGAAATAAAAAATAAATTATTAAAAAAAATGACTTTGATTCAAGTGGATTGACTTCCACACCATAATCATCACATCTAGCTCAGTTACCACTTTTTACACACTGATTACTCTGTATCTAGGCTTAATAAATTTTCCAAATATTCCAGAAAATCTATCACTGACCATATCTTTTTAGATTATAAAATGTAGGTTTGACAGCTGAAAACAAATGTCTCTGTGTGCTCACAGAACTAGTTTGCACCAGACTTTAGATTCCAATTGAATCCTTTAACTACTGAGCCTGACTCTAAACAGAAATAAATACATAAGATGCGATATTTTCTCAATTAACTAATTTAAGGTTTGAAAGTAAATGCAGTCAGTGCACATGTGCCAACATCAGAATTCGGAAAGGTTAAAAGGATGCCTGCTGCCCTTGCTTACTAATTGTGAGCAATTATAGTACAAAAAGTGTACTCCATTGAGTGACTGGTATTCCATCCTTCATGGTGTTAAAGAGGACTGAGATTCCTAGCACACCTCAGCACGGGTGCCATTCTATAATTACACTGCCAGCAGTTTTATAATGAATACTTAGTTTCCCCTTTCCAATCAATACAAAGGCCTATCAATGCAAAACAGCCATGTAGCTTTACAAACTAGAGAATAAAATGTAATCCCAAGCTGATAAGTGTGCCTGGAATATATTTAAGCACATTGCTTATTTTCAAAATGCATTGCTGGTGTTACTTAACATGCATAGAAGGTGGTCTGCACATGGCGATAATTAGAACATTGGACACCACAAATGGAATACATTGGTGCCCTGCTGTACTGATAATGAAAGGTGCAATCAGAAGTAAATCAAAGCCAATTAAGACATAAAAACAGACATTGTTAATGCTTAATTCTGACTGTGTCAAGAATCTCTTGCTTTCTTTTATATTTGGTAACACTTACTGTCTTGACCTTACTGAAAAAATTAATGGTAGTCAGTATATTATACTATCTTTAAGATTACCTGATGGAAATGTGTGTTTGTGTGTGTTTGTGTTCATGTGTGTGTATGTGTGCACATATGCATGCCTTCATGCAACATGTATGTAGTCATAGTCTTTGTGATTTGTCTCTTTATATTGAAGTACTGCTTACTTCTCACTTGGTTCACACTGATTTTAAAAATGTAAAGCCTCATGGAAAAGGAGGAAAAAAATTTCACTACACTAAAAACAACCTAATTTTGGTTGCCATGTAGATTCCTGTGAACTGTGTGTTTATTTGGTTTATGTTTTAATACACACACGTGCGCACACACACACACACAAAGTTGTTTAGCATGAGTTGATTAGAACATCATAACATTTCTCTTTAGTATGACTCTACAGTAGAACTGAAGTAGTGTGACTAACTGGCCATCATCCTTCTTCTTTACAGCTATTCTAGAATCTTCATTCTGACCCTAACATCTCTGTGCTTAGATATATGAGACCAGCTGCAGCACCAGGAACTTTCTTGATAACTTCTTGAAAAGAAAACCTTTTTAATTTTGAGCCATCTTTTTTCACTTTAGAATTGTCTTTCTAATTGTGGTATATCTTGTCTTTGTGGTCTTGTGAGCTTTGCTTTTTGGTCAGTCCAATCGTTGATTGGCTTGGTTTTGCTTTGGTGTAGAAAAGGGGACAAAATAACTTTGGAGACAACAAAAGACTTTTTGATTAGAATTCAAAATAAAAATGAATTTGTCATATGTTTTACCACAACAATTTCTTGACAGGCAACAGGGGCTTGGTACACTGTATAATGTAACATGAGGGAAAGATGTGTGAGTACAAAGAATGCTTTCAATTCGGGCTGGAGAGATGGCTCAGCCGTTAAAGGCTAGGCTCACAACCAAAAATATAAGAGTGCATTCAATTCAAGAATGCATACCACATATTTAGTATACAACAAGCTAGTTTTTAACAGCAAAATAATTTATTGACCAGGATTGTTCATGATGACTCATGAGACAGATAAATAAAGAAAAATGGCACTAATGCAGCAGAGTCTCAAGGATCCTCCAACACACACACTAAGAGAAGAGAGAGAAATATTGTTCTTCTAGGTATAATTTTACCTCAACTGTTACTTTTTTTTTCACTGTCAGGGTGGAGAACACTGAAAATTTGAACAGCCTATTGTTCTTTACTGAGTAATCTTGCCAATCCAGTAACCTAATTTTTTTTTTTTGCTCTCTGTCAGAAAATACTATGTAAAAAATTGAGAGCTAATGATGAAAAAAGGAGGGTTTTGAGTGATTTTAAAGACTTTTTTAAACTTGTGTCTCTTTGAGGACAATATGAAATGGTCTTCTCTTAGCCATTGGTATAATATACTCTCTTAAATACTCATTACCAAAAAATAAATAAATAAAATGATGAGTGTAGGGGAAGACAAAGTAACTCTGGAAATTATCTATACCTTTGAAGTCCTGACAACAGCGTTGAGGGCCTAATGAGCACAGTGAGATGCCATCTGGACAGTTCCTTTTTTTTCCTTACCTCCTTAGAAAAAGGCAGAGCAAGGCAGATCTCTGTGAGCTCGAGGGCAGCCAGGTCTACAGCCAGGGCCACACATAGAAACTCAGTCTCAAAAAGCAATCAAACAAAAAGGATACCAGGTAAAGACCCTGCCTCAACTTATTGCCTTCCAACTCCTCTGAAAGCATGTTCAACAATGGTAAACTGCACCCCCTATCCTGTACTCCATATCCCATTCCTGAAGGCATCAGGAACCCCAGACCAAGATGATAGCAGGCAACCCAGAGTCAACTTTAGCACCCAAAATCCCAGAGGACAAGGGTCCACAAAAACCCCAGTGGAGAAACCAGAATGGACATCAGGAGTCTCTGGTCACTAGAATCCCAGGCCATTCAGGTCAGAAGACCAAAAGGAAACAGAAACCAAGGGGGGGGGGGGAATCCAAAGATATCCATCCCACAATAAACACAAGGGGGAAAAACCAAGTAACATACAGGCAGACTCACAATTACACCCAACCTCTAGACAGAGACGCTAAAAACCATAAGGGCCTGAGCATTGTCTAAGAGACCACAGATGCCAGCCCAGACTACTATACAGAGCAAAATTTTCAATCAAAAAAACCAAGGTATTTCATGAAAAAAAAAAACAAATTTAAACAATAGCTGTCCACAAATCCAGCATTACAGAAGAAGGAAAACTCCAACACAAGGAGATTAACTACACCCAAGAAAAAACACACAAAGTAATTCCACACCAGCAAAACCAAAAGAAGGGTAGCATGCAAACCAAACATTCTCTCTCTCTCTCTCTCTCTCTCTCTCTCTCTCTCTTCTCTCTTCTCTCTTCTCTCTTCTCTCTCACCACCAACATCAAAATAATAGGAATTAGCAATCATTGGTTATTAATATCTCTCAACAGCAATGGACTCAATTACCCAATAAAAAGACACAGATTGTGCTTATGGATTGGCAGAATTGACACAGTAAAAATAGACACCTTACCAATAGCAATCTACAGATTTAATACAATTCCCATAAAAATTTTAACACAATTCTTTACAGTCCTTGAAACAACAATTATCAACTTCATGTGAAAAAAAAAAAAACCCAAAAACCCAGGATAGCTAAAATACTCCTGTACAATAAAAGAACTTCTTGTGGACTCACCATCCCTGATTTCAATATGTAATACAGAGCAATAGTAATTTAAAAATGCATGGTATTGGCATAAAACCAAACAGGTAGAGCAATGGAATCAAATACAAGACACAGAAGTAAACCCATATACCTACGGACACTTGAATTTTGACAAAGAAGCCAAACTATACAATAGAAAAAGGAAAACTTCTTCAATAAATGTTGTCCATCTAATTGGATGTCTGTATGTAGAACAATGCAAATAGATCCATATATATCACCCTGAACAAAACTCAATTCCAAGTGGATAAACATAAAACCAAATACATTAAGTCTGACAGAAGAAAAAGTGGGGAATAGCCTTGAATTCATAGGTACAGAAAACAGTTTCCTGAACAGAACACCAACATCTCAAGTATTAAGATCAACAATTAATAAATGGTACCTAATGAAACTGAAAACGCCTGTAAGGTAAAGGATACTGTCAATAGAACAAAATGGCAGCCTATAGAATGGGAAAAGATCTTCACCAACCACACATCTGACAGAGAGCAGATATCCAAACCATATAAAGAACTCAAGAAACCTGATATCAACAAATCCAATAATCCAATTAAAAATGGGATACAGATTTACACAGAGAATTCCCAACAGAGGAATCTCTAATGTCAATGAAGCACTTAAAGAATTGTTCAACATCCTTATTCATCAGGGAAATGGAAATCAAAGTGACTCTGAGGTTCCATCTCACACCTATCAGAATGGCTAAGATCAAAAACTCAAATGACAGCCCGTTCTGGCATGGATGTGGAGCAAGGGGAACACTCCTCCATTGCTGGTGGTAGTGCAAATTTGTTCAAACACTTTGGAAATCAATCTGACTCTCAGAAAATTGAGAGTAGTTCTACCTCAAGATCCAGCTATACCACTTCTGGGCATCTACCCAAAAGAGGCTCTACAATACCACAAAGACAGTTGTTCAACTATGTCCACAAGAGCTTTATTCATAATACTCAGAAACTGGAAACAACCTAGATGTCCTTCTTCTGAAGAATGGTTAAAGAAAATCTGGTCCATTTACACAATGGAATACTGCTTAGCTATGAAAAGCAATGACATCATAATATTTTCAGGCAAATAGATAAAACTAGAAAACATCATCCTGAGTGAAGTAATTCAGACACAGACACACATGGTATATACTCACATGTCAGTGGATATTAGCCATAAAGTACAGGACAACCATGCTACAACACACAGACCCAAAGAAGCTAAGTAATAAAGAGGGCCCAAGAGGGAGACATTTGAATCTCACTGAGAAAAAGAAATAGAATAGCCATATGGGGTGCGTGAAGGTAGGGGACTGGGTAAGAGAGGGTGTGTGAAATGAAACAGGAAGGATAAAGTGGGGGAAGACAGAGGGAAACACTACTGGGAGAGAGAACTGGGATTGGTGGGAAGTTTCTCTAGGATGAGCTAAAAATCTAGGACAATGGGAACTCCTAGGAATCTATGAGGGTGACCCTGGCTAAGACTCCTAGCAATGGAGGATATGGAACCTGAACTGGCCTGACTTTATGAACCTTAGCAGGCAAGACTTCCAATGGAGAGATTGGGACACCAACTCAGGCACAAAACTTTCGACCTACTACTCTTCATGACTAAAAAATGTGCAGGAACAGGAGCCTAGCATAACTGTCATCTGACAGGCTTTACCCAGCAACTGATGGAGACAGATGCAGAGACCCACAGCCAAACATCAGGCTGTGCCTGGAGAATCCTGTGGAAGAGAGGGAGGAAGGATTGGAGGAGCAAGAGAAGTCAAGGACACCACAAGAAAGCCGACAGAATCAACTAGCTTGGCCCCATAGTAACAGAAACTGAACCACTAACCAGACACCATGCGTGGGTGGGAAGGACCTAACTCCTCTGCATATATGTAAAAACTGTGGGATTCCTAACACCAGGAGCAGGGGCTGTCTCTGACTTTGTTGCCTGACTTTGGATCCCTTTTCCCTAACTAGGCTGCCTCTTCTAGTCTCAATAGGAGAAGATGGGCCTAATCCTACTGTAACTTTATATGCCAGTGCAGGTTGATATCAGTGGGAGGCCTCCTCTTTTCTGAGGAGAAAGGGAGGAGTGGGGCATAGAAGGAGGGGAGAGGAGGTGTGAGGTAAAGGAGAGGAAGAAGGGATGTAAAGTAAATTAATTAATTAATAGTTAATTAATTAAAATTTTAATTAAAAAGGAAAAAATACATTTCAAAATGTTTAACACAATGACGAATTTATAAATTACTAGATACAATGGCATTGTTACATTTTGATAGGATGATCACACTTGAAATCACTAGTCTATTCTTTTGTGGTTCTAGTAAATAATTCATTTATGTCTTTGATCCTGTTCTGTAATGCTTGGTCATGATTGTCTCTTTGACTGGACTATGACTATCTAGACTCCTGAGACTTATCTCTGCATGCATGCAAGGGTGTTTCCAAAGAAGATTGGCATGTAAGTCTGTAACATGGTAAGGAGATAGCCCAACCTTGAATGTGAATGGCTCTATCCAAAGTTGTACCTCAACGGAAGGCAGTGTGAAGAAGGTAGCATGTGCATACATATACAGTTCCATTCCTTCCAAAGGGCATTCATGGCTATTGCCATCATTCTCTGGTATCAGAGTCCCCCTGTAGAAAACAACAACTTTCTAGGGAAATACATGTTCTTCAGCAGTGGATTGAGGCCCTCCAAGCTTTCTTCTTCTTGGATTGAAAAGCTATTAAAATATGCCTCTGGAGCATATGGATAACAATTGTTGAACTACCAAGTTACCTTTGTGTAAAACCATCTAATAATCACACATTAATAATGTATTTTAAATAGCTGTTAGCATGCCTGGAGGATATTAGTGTTTGATGGCTTCCTTATAATCACCAACGTATAAAACGAAGGACTAGAAATACAAGACTCTAAATACTGGCTAGAGAAAGAAGACTTAAAAATACTGCTAGCCTTTGGAGGAAATGTGATATAAGGAATGGACCAGAAGGCCATTAATTTTAAAACCTCTTGGTTTCTAGAGTTCCACACATTGTAAGGTCACTATCTGACAGGAGAATTTATATATCATCATCACATCTTATAAGAGTAAACGTGAATAAGCTTGTTAATGATGTAGACAAGAAAACATCTTTCTGGGAAGCTGTCAATTCCAGAAATTTTATGAAGCATAAAAACCTTTCTGTAACAGAAAGGGGCATAACTGTCTCTTTAATAATTGGCAATGTTCCCCTTTGAGAGGTCTCTACTCACTTTGTAATATACTATGCTTATCTTTTACTACAGTCTACATGTCTCATTTGATTTTTTAATTGTATATATATGTTTATACCTATACATACATATACATATATATAATAAAAATACATACATACATACATACACACACTAGCTCTTTTGAAGTGGGTTTTATTGTTTTTATTTTTTTAGTTTTATTTATTTATTTCTCAATATTTATTTATTACTTCAGGTTACATCTCCATCGCAGTGTCCTCTTTCATTTTGCGACCTGATCACAGCCCCTTCTCTCCTCTCCACCTGGTTCCACCTTCTCAACTTCTTACCCCTTCCTCCCACCTCTTCTCCTCAGAAAAGGGGAACTTCTCTCCCATCAATCCACCCAGGCTCTTCAAGTAGCATCAGGACTAAGAACATCCACTTACACTGAGTCTGGACAAGGTAGCCCAGCTAGAGACAGGCAATGGAGTACATGTGAGAGACATTCCTTACTCCATTTTCCAGGAGATCTACATGAAGACCAAGCTGCCTATCAGCTACATATGTGTAGGGGACCTAGGTCCAATCCGTACATGCTTTTTTGGTTGGTGCTTCAGTTTTTGTAAGCCCCCACGGGCCTGGGTTAGGTTAGTTAACTCTTGATCTTTTTGTGGAGTTCTTGTCCCCTCTGGATCTCTCTATTCTTTTTCCCACTCTTCTACAAGACATTCCGAGCTCCACCTAATTTTGGCCATTTTGGTCTGCTGCTCTCAGAGAATAGTTATGCTAGGTACCTGTCTGCAAGCATAGCAGGATGGTTATCCTGTACTATATGGCTTACATCCATTTATAAGTGAGTACATACCATTGTATCTTTTCTGGTTTGGGGTTACCTCACTCAAGATGATCTTTTCTAGTTCCACTCACTTGCCCACAACTTGAATGATTTCTTTGTTTTTGATAGCTGAATGGTATTGCATTGTGTAACTGTACCACAGTTTCTTTATCCATTCTTTGGTTGGTGGACATCTGGGTTGGTTACAATTTCTGGCTATTACAAATAAAACTGCTATAAACATACTTGAGACAATGCCCTTGTGGTTTGGTGGAGCATCTCTTGGGTGTATGTTCAGGAGTGGTATAGCTGGATCTTGCAGTAGAACTGTTCCCAATTTTCTGAGATACATTTTTAATCTTAGATATTCTGACAATGGATGTAAGATGGAATCTCAGAGTCATTTTGATTTGTATTTCCCTGATGATTAAAGATGTTGGTCACTTTTTAAAGTGAATCTAGGTCATTACAATTTCCTCTGTGTGAATTTTTGGTTTGGCTCTGTACCCCATTTTTTAATTTTTTAAATTACGTTTATTTATTACTTCAAGTTACATATCCAACAGAGCCCCCCTTCCTCCACCCTTCTCAGTTCTACTCTCCCACCCTCTATTACCTTCCCACATATACTACTCTTCTGGTGTGGGGTGCCCCCATATCTCAGCCCATATTAGGGCTAAATTAATCAATCATATTAGGGCTCAGAGCTTCCTCTTGCACTGGAGGCCTACACAGCAGCTCTACTAGGAGAAAGTGTCCTACTAACAGGTATCAAAGTCCATGTTCCTGTTCCTTTTGGTCTGTTGGTTTTTGACAGTTATCCTGTAATATATAGCTAAAATCCAGTTATAAGTGAATATATGCCATGTGCATCTTTCTGAGTCTGGGTTAGCTCACTCAGGATGAGCTTTTCTAGTTCTATTCATATGGCAGCAAATTGCATGATTTCCTTGTTTCTGATAGCTGACTAGTATTCCATTGTGTAAATGTACCACAGTGTGCTTGTTTGATTGCCTTTTGTTTTGTGTTTAGTCCATTCTTCGATTGAGAGACATCTGTGTTTTTTCCAGTTTCTAGCTATTACAACTACAGCTGCTGTGAACATAGTTGAGGAGATGTCCATGTAGATTGGTGAGGAATCTTCTGAATGTATGCCCATGAGTGGTATGGCTAGGTCTTGATGTAGAACTCTTCCAAGTTTTCTAATATATCACCAGATTGATTTCCATAATGGTTATACAAGTTTTCACTCACACCAGCAATAAAGGAGTGTTCCCCTTTCTCCACAACCTCGCCAACATGTGCTGTCATTTCAGTTTTTTATATTAGCCATTCTCACAGCTTTGAGATGGAATCTCAGACATTCATCTTGAGTTGCATTTCTCTGATGATTAAGGATGTTGAGCATTTCTTCAAATGTCTCTTGGCCATTAGAGATTCTTCTTTTGTGAATTCTCAGTTTAGCTCTCCACCCCATTTCTTGATTGTATTATTTGGTTTCTTGGTGTTTAATATCTTGAGTTCTTTATAAATTTTGGATATTAGCCCTCTGTCATATGTGGAGTTGGTAAAGAACTTTTTCCTCTCTATAGGTTGCCATTTTTTTCTAATGACAGTGTCCTTTGCCTTACAGAAGCTTTTCAGCTTCATAAGTTCCCATTTGTTTATTGTTGGTCTTAGAGCTTGAGTTATTGCTGTTCTGTTCAGGACGTTGTCACCTGTACCAATGAGTTCGAGGCCTTTCCTTGCTTTCTTTTCTATTAGACTTAGTGTGTCCAATTTTGCATTAAGGTCTTTGATCCACGTGGACTTAAGTTTTGTTCAAGGCGATAAATATGGCTCTATTTACATTTCTTTACATATTGACATCCAGTTAGACCAGAACCATTTGTTGAAGATGTTTTCTTTTATCCCTTGTATGTTTTTGGCTTCTTTGCCAAAAATTAAGTGCCCATAGCTGTATGAGTTTATTTCTGGGTCTTTGATTCAATTCCATTGATTAACTGGTCTGTTTCTATAAAAATCGGTAGCCCTTCTTTATAAAAAAAATAAATGGGCTGAGAAAGAAATTAGGGAAACAACTCCCTTCACAATAGCCATGAAGAATATAGAATACCTGTGAGTAACTCTAACCAAGCAAGTGAAAGACCTGTATGACAAGAACTTCAAGTTCTTGAAGAAAGAAATTAAAGAGGACATCAGAAGATGGAAAGATCTCTCATGTTCATGGATAGGTAGGATCAACATAATAAAAATGGCCATCCTACCAAAAGCAATATACAGATTCAATGCAATTCCTATCAAAATACCAACACAATTCTTTGCAGACCTTGAAAGAAAAAATCTCAACTTCGTATGTAATAACAACAAAAAAAAAAAACCAGAAAAGCTAAAGCAGTCCTGTACAATTTAAAAAAAAAAAACCATCTGGAGGTATCACCATCCCAGATTTCAAGCTATAGTACTGATTAATAATAATAAAAACAGCATGGTTTGTTTTTTTAATTGTCTGACAATTTCATGCATGTATACATGTGTTTTTGTCAAAACTGTATCCAATCCCTGCCAATTCCTCCTCTATTCTGCTCATTTTTTCCCTTCCAACTTTATGAGCTTTTTCTTTTAAACCCACTGACTCCACTGAGTGCTACCTGTGTGCACATGGGAGGAGGGCCATATGCTAGATACAGTACGTTTACTCTTTAGGAGCTGCATCCCTGAATAAAACCGACTGCACTTCATCTAGCAATATTAGTTGCCAAGAGGTTCTCAGCTGGGAATGGGCCTTCAAGAGCTACTCCACCATCCATGATGTCTCAATCTTCTGCAGGTCTTATGCATTCAGACACAGAGAATTCATGTGAGTTCATGTATGCAACAACACTGTCTTTAAAGTCCATCAAATACTGTTTCACTGCAGAAAACATTTAACTGACTCCTAATTTTCCTACCCCCCCCTTTCTCATAATAATCCCCGAGCCTTGGTGAAATGGGGCATAATATAGATATCCAATTTAGAGTTGAGTCCTTGGTGTGAGCTGGGTCCTCCAACATCCATCATGAACCAAGAAAATGCCCCACAGACATGCTCACAACACAATATTTACTTTAATTCTTGAATTGAGATCTCTCTTTTCAGGTTACTCTAGCGTGTGTGAGTGAATTTCCTAAAAGCATGCTCTCCCAACATTTCTACAACCACTGCACCTTGAGCCTGTGTTGCCAGGCCAAGCGTTATTATAGCTTACAGGATTCACAGATGGGTAAGAGTCCTAATTACTCTTCTCCCTTATTAGCACCCACAGAACCTTGTAGCACTATGAAAGCGTGCAAGTAAAAATGAAGCTTCCAGCTCAGTATCAGCTTGAGTTCTCTATGTCTATAAGACACATATGTGCTATTTTCAGTTAGAAAGTCTTCGGTTCAAGTACTTCAATGTAATCAAGACCAAAGGCAATAGACTGTAATGTTTGAGATAAGGTAAAAATCACTAGGAACACAATACCTAAAAGCTCAAAAAGTAGAAGCTCATTACTGGCACTAAGCTTTTATTTGATGATATATGTTGTTTGGTATAGATAGGCATTGCTAACTCCTTTTGTATACATATAATTGTTATCTTTTTATATATTTAGGAACTCCTATGGTAGTACATTTCCATGTAGCATTTACAAAGGTCTGTAGTGTCCATTACTGCTTCCCATATTCATTCCTCTACCTTGTCCTTCATTGTCCCACCTCAGCTAACCATTCCTGATCTGTAACGCCTGTTTCCCACTTCACACCAACTGAATTCTATAACCCTTCCCTTGAATTCATCTCCTGGTGCCCTATTACTACATTTATGACTTCTATTGGCACTCTAGTTTAAACAGTTCTGTATATTCAAAGCTAGCATCTACATACCAGTTAGAACATTTGGCATTTGTCTCTCTGGGTCTGGGTTATCTTACTTGGGACAATTATTTCCACCTTCATAGTTTTTTATGCCAACTTGAAACTGACTATCTAAGCATCTGAGAAAAAGGATCCTTGATTGATAAAATACCATGATTGGGGGATCCAAGATGGTGGCGGCCAGCAGGGACGTATTTTGATTTCGGAGTCAACAGTCACAAGGCAGCAAGTGTTGTAGGATGCTGTACAAAGTGCACGACCCCTTCTAAATCTCACCCAGCTACACAGGGACCACGGAAGATGCCTGGGCAGGATGCCCCTTCCAACTCTTGGACACGCTAGGAAGCCTCTGGACCTGGGAATCAGGATAACCCATCCCCCCAAAAGGAGAAATACCTGGTAAGTTCCAACCAAATACCCAGCGGGCAGATTCAGAAACCACGCAGAGATAATCCCCACCTTGCTGGGCACTCCCAGGTCTCAAACAGACGATCCAATTATCTGGGAAAGGTTGCGACCCTTGGAAGTGAAGTAGCTCCATTGCAAAGCACCTTCAGATCCCAGTCTGTGACGTCACAGGCCAGCTTCCAAGCCTCGGGAGCGGCAAGGCTATTGGAGCTGAACTGCAGATTTACCACCTACAGGAACCAACCCCGGGCAAACTGTGAGATATTTGAAACTGTCCTATATCGAACTTTTGTACTAGTAAGGGCCCTTCCAGCGGGGAATCAGAGCTTACTTACGCACAGCTCTGCCACCTGAATTAATTAGGTCCCCACCTGGGAGACGGGACTGAATGACTCTCCTTATAGGGGTGGAGTAAGGCAACTCCTACACCACAGTGCCCCCTTTTGGACCCAAGTCCAGAAGACAGCAAAAAAAAAAAAAAAAAAAAAAAAAAATCCTCATGGCCAGAGGCCAGAGACAAAAAAAAAAAAAAAGAGCGAAATGTCTCCAACAAAAGAAAGCAACGCTATTCCATCCACCCCGAACCACCTCACCACAACTGAAACACATGAAAACGATGACAATTCTACATTATGAAAAGTGATAAAGTCCCTTCAAGAAGAATTTAAAACTATGAAGGAATTCAAAGAAGCCACAATTCTACAAGTCAAAACAACGAATAACATCATTAAAGAGCTCCAAGCCAAGGTGACCCAGCTTGAAAAGGAAAAGGATAAAGCAATGAAAGATTTCCAAACAAAAACAAGCAAACTGGAGAAGGAAATGTACAAAATGAACACTACCATTCAAGACATGAAAATAGAAATGGAAACAATAAAGAAAACACAGTCAGAGTTAAAAGAGGAAATGGAGAATCAAGAGAAGAGAACAGGAACTACGGATGTGAGTATGAAAAATAGGATGCAAGAGATGGAAGACAGGATCTCAGGCATGGAAGATTCGATGGAAGAAATCAGTACAACATCCAAAGAAAATGAGAAGGCTAAAAAAATCTCTCACCCACAACATCCAAGAAATCAAGGACTCAATGAAAAGACAGAACCTAAGAATTATAGGCATAGAGGAAAGAGAAGACTCCCGACTCCATGGTCCAGGAAATATCTTCAATGAAATCATGGAAGAAAACTTCCGAAACCTAAAGAAAGAGATGCCAGTCAAAATCCAAGAGGCTTACAGAACACCAAACAGATTAGATCAGAAAAGAAACTCCTCTCGCCACATAATAATAGAAACTCCAAATGTAGAGAACAAAGAAAGGATATTAAAAGCTGTAAGAGAAAAAGGCCAAGTCACATACAATGGCAGACCCATCAGAATCACACCTGACTTCTCCTCAGAAACTTTAAAAGCTAGAAGGGCCTGAACGGATGTCCTACAAGCCCTGAGAGAACATAGGTGCCCAGCCAGACTACTATACCCAGCAACAATCTCTATCAACATAGAAGGAGAAAACAAGATATTCCATGACAAAGTCAAATTCAAACAGAACCAACCCACAAACCCAGCCCAACAGAAGATCCTAGAAGGAAAATTCCAACACAGAGAAGATAACTACATCCAAGAAAACAGAGGAAATAGAAACCTCCACAGCAACTAAACAAAAGAGAAACACAAGACAGCCAGCTATACCAAAATAATGGGAAACAACAACCCCTGGTCACTAATATCCATCAACGTCAATGGACTCAACTCACCAATAAAAAGACACAGACTTACAGACTGGATCCCTAAAAAAGACCCATCTTTTTGCTGTATACAAGAAACACATTTCGCTATTGAAGATAAACAATACCTCAGAGTAAAGGGCTGGGAAAAGATCTTCGAAGCAAATGGACCCAGTAAACAAGCTAGAGAGCAACTCTAATATCAAACAAAATAGACTTCCAATTGAAGTTAATAAAAAAAGACAGAGAAGGGCATTACATACTCATTAAAGGAAATATCCACCAGGAGGTCATCTCAATATTGAACATCTATGCCCCAAATACAAAGGCACCTACATTTATAAAAGAAACGCTTCTAAAACTTAAATCGCACATCGATCCAAACACTTTAATAGTGGGAGACATCAACACCCCACTCACAACTATGGACAGATCATCAAGACAGAAGCCAAACAGAGAAATAATGAGTCTAACAGAGATCATGAACCAAATGGACCTAACAGATATCTACAGAACGTTTCACCCAAACACAAAAGAATACACCTTCTTCTCAGCACCTCACGGAACCTTCTCCAAAATCGACCATATAGTTGGACACAAAGATAGCCTCAACAGATACAAGAAAATTGAAATAACCCCTTGTATCTTATCAAACCACCAAGGAATAAAGCTGGACTTCAATAGCAAAAGAATCAACAGAAAGTCTACACTCACATGGAAATTGAACAACTCTTTACTAGAGGACCACTGGGTCAGGGAAGAAATAAAGAAGGAAATCAAAGACTTCTTAAAATCCAATGAAAATGAAGACACAACATACCCAAACCTATGGGACACAATGAAAGCTGTGCTAGGAGGAAAATTCATAGCATTAAATGCCTTCAAAAAGAAAATTGTGACAGCTCATATTAGCGAATTAACAGCTAAACTGGGTGAATTGGAAAAAAAAGAAGCAAAGATTCGCAAGAGGAGCAGAAGGCAGGAGATCATCAAACTTAGGGCTGAAATCAACAACTTAGAACCAAAAAGAACTATACAAAAAATCAATGAAACCAAGAGTTGGTTCTTCGAGAAAATCAACAAAATAGACAGACCCTTAGCCAAATTAACTAAAAGACAGAGGGAGAAAACACAAATCAACAAAATGAGAAATGAAAAGGGTGAAATAACAACAGACATTGAGGAAATCCAGAGAATATTTGGATCCTACTTTAAAAATCTATACTCCACCAAATTTGAAAACTTAAGTGAAATGGACAATTTTCTTGATAGATTCCACCTACCGAAGCTAAAATCAAGATCAGCTAAACAGATTAAACAGCCTTATAACCCCTAAGGAAATAGAAACAGTCATTAAAAATCTCCCACCCAAAAAAAGCCCAGGGCCAGATGGCTTTATCACGGAATTCTTTCCGGACCTTCAAAGAGGAGCTAACACCAATACTTTTCAAACTCTTTCACCAAATAGAATCTGAAAGAACATTGCCAAACTCATTCTATGAGGCCACAATCACCCTGATTCCTAAACCACACAAAGACCCAGCAAAGAAAGAGAACTTCAGACCAATCTCCCTCATAAACATAGATGCAAAAATACTTAATAAAATACTAGCAAACCGAATTCAAGAACACATCAAAAGTATCATACACCATGATCAAGTAGGCTTCATCCCAGGGATGCAGGGATGGTTCAATATACGAAAATCTATCCACGTCATTCACCATATAAACAAGATGAAAGAAAAAAACCACATGATAATCTCGCTAGATGCAGAAATAAGCATTTGAAAAAATTCAACACCCCTTCATGCTAAAAGTTCGGGAGAGAACGGGCATACAAGGAGCGAACTTGAAATAATAAAGGCAATATACAGCAGGCCAGTGGCCAACATCAAAACAAATGGTGAGAAACTTGAAGCATTTCCTCTAAACTCAGGGACAAGACAAGGATGTCCACTTTCACCATATCTCTTCAATATAGTACTTGAAGTTCTTGCTAGAGCAATAAGACAACTGAAGGAGATCAAGGGGATAAATATCGGAAATGAAGAAGTCAAATTATCCCTATTTGCAGATGATATGATAGTATACATAAGTGACCCCAAAAATTCCACCAGAGAACTCTTACAGCTGATAAACACCTTCAGAAAAGTGGCTGGATACAAAATTAATTCAAAAAAATCAGAAGCCCTTCTTTATACAACAAACAAATGGGCTGAGAAAGAAATAAGGGAAACAACCCCCTTCACAATAGCCACAAACAACATAAAATACCTGGGGGTGACTCTAAGCAAGCAAGTAAAGGTCCTGTACAACAAGAACTTCAAGCCCTTGAAAAAAGAAATGGAAGAAGCCTTTAGAAGATGGAAATATCTCCCATGTTCATGGATAGGTAGGATCAACATAATAAAAATGGCCATCCTACCAAAAGCAATATATAGATTCAATGCAATTCCTATCAAAATACCAACACAATTTTTTATAGACTTGGAAAGAGCTAGTCACAATTTCATATGGAGCAACAAAAAGCACAGAATAGCTAAATCAATCCTGTACAATAAAAAAACATCTGGAGGTATTACCATCCCAGATTTCAAGCTGTACTACAGAGCAATAGTTGTAAAAACTGTATGGTACTGGTGTAGAAACAGACCTGTAGATCAATGGAATCGAATTGAAGACCAAAAATGGACCCACACACTTATGGCCACCTAATTTTTGACAAAGAAGCCAAAACAGCACAATGGAAGAAGGACAGCATCTTCAACAAATGGTGCTGGTCCAATTGGATGTCCATTTGTAAAAGAATGAAGCTAGACCCATACTTATCACCTTGTACAAAACTTAAGTCCAAGTGGATCAAAGACCTTAACATAAGGCTGGTCACACTAAATCTACTAGAAGATAAAGTGGGAGAAACCCTCGAACTAATTGGCACAGGTGACAACTTCCTGAACAGAACACCAACAGCTCAGGACCTGAGATCAACAATCAATAAATGGGACCTCATGAAACTGAAAAGCTTCTGTAAGGCAAAGGACACTGTCATTCGAACAAAACGGCAGCCTACAGACTGGGAGAAAATCTTCACCAACCCCACATCTGACAGAGGGCTAATATCCAAAATCTACAAAGAACTCAAGAAATTAAATGCCAAGAAACCAAATAATCCAATCAAAAAATGGGGAACAGAGCTTAATAGAGAATTCACAAAGGAGGAATCCCTAATGGCTGAGAGACACTTGAAGAAATGCTCAACATCCTTAATCATCAGAGAAATGCAACTCAAGACGACTCTGAGATTCCATCTCACACCTGTCAGAAAGGCTAGGATCAAAAACTCTGCCACACCCGCCTCGCCAGCAGTGCAGTCTACGACCGCTGTGTGACAAGCATGCGTGTTGTACGGCCGGGTGGTGCCTCGGGGCTTATGCAAGCCTTGAGGGATGACCCACTGGCCAAATGGGGTGATGGGCTGAGGCCTGGAGATTTGTGGAGGCGAATATTCAGGTCCCCCGGGGAGCCAAAGCGGTTGGGGATGTTCGGTGGACTTGGTTTCACTTTTGGCTGCTTGCTATATCTTATCATTTACACAGGAGTTCCTAGAATTGGAATGCGTGACAAGGACGCGGGGAAAAATGTGGTAGCTGCCCCAGAGCTGATGGCGCTGAGTACACTTCAAGAGAAAGAGAAATTAGATATCCCTAAAAGTTCCCAAGTTTCAGAGAAAATACAGATCATTGAGTTGGAGCTCGGCGAGGCAATTTGAAATATGTCTTTAAATGACTCTTATGTGAATGAGCCTATTCAGGAGTTAATACAATTGATAAAAAATGATTCTAGTTTGCTGGTACATGAGGCCCTTGGCCAATTGCAGAAAAAGGAGTTAGAGCTAAAGAATAGAGTTCATAGGGTCCGGCGAAGCATGGAAAACAAAAACAATAAATTCTATGTACCTGGTGTTCCCATGAAACTGATTGCTAGAGAAACTAGGCCTACATATCTGATCAAAGGAAAATGGTTTGTCCCTCCTGTGAACCCACAGCCTGGCCCTGAGCCATGGCCTGCACCAACCACCTCTCCTCCAATGTTGCCCTATACAGGAGTCTATGATAGGGACATGGTTAGGTGGGTACAGCACAATGACAAAATTACTCCCTACCAAAGGCTGGGACAATGGGAAAGAATAAAGCGTACTCGACCTCCTTGGTACACTCTCACTGAGTCAGAAAAGAAAAACTTACTCAGCCAGGTGCTAAATGCAGTCAGCAAACACAAAGGACAGCCTTGGTGCCAGGAGCAGTTAAGAAAGTGGGGCTGGGACTGGGCCCAGCCAGTTTGCAAAGGAGTTAATGCTGTTCAGCGAGGTCTCGAAGGAGATCCCTGGTATGATAGATTGCCACCTCCCCCCATTGCTAAAGTTTTACACTAAACTTTGTGGTTATCTGTCACAGATGACCGCTAGCTAGTGCCAGCCGGTCAACTCCGGGTCACTACAATAAATCATCTAGTTAAAATCAAAAACATCTTGAGTGTACATATCCTATTCTTGGTAAAATTCTGTTTCTGCTTTTTGGCTGATGACCAATCTTGTGGTTCCTGGTTTTACTGTATAAATTCTGCTTTGAAAAAGTAAAACTTTGCAGCAGCACAGAACCTCTTGTGTGTCGTGTTGTCTGTCGCGCCGAAGCCGTCCCCACCTAGAAGTCTTCTCGAGCCTTGGATCGGAAAGCTACGACCCCCGCCCACGGTGGTCGGTAGCAAAACTCAAATGACAGCACATGCTGGCAAGGGTGTAGAGAAAGGGGTACCCTACTCCATTGCTGGTGGGAGTGCAGGCTTGTGCAACCACTATGGAGGTCAGTCTGGCGATATCTTAGAAAACTTGGAATAGCTCTGACTCAGGACCTAGCCATACCACTTCTGGGTATACACCCAAATGCCTCTTCACGGAATCATAAGGAAGTTTCCTCATCTATGTTTATAGCAGCCTTATTTGTAATAGCTAGAAACTGGAAACAACCCAGATGTCCCTCAACCGAAGAATGGGTTAAAAAACTGTGGTACATCTACACAATGGAATATTATTCAGCTATCAGAAACAATGAAATTATGCATGCAATTTGCAGCCAAATGGATGGAACTAGAAAAGCTCATCCTGAGTGAACTAACCCAGACTCAGAAGGACACATATGGCATCTCTTCACTTATAGTAGGATTTTAGCTATATAGTAGAAGGTATTAATACTACAACTAACACACCAAAGGGAACTTGGACATAGAATTCTTACTTTTAATTTTTATTTTTTATTTATTTTTTATATATTAGTTATATTTTTTCTATTTTTTAGTCTTTTTTATCTTGTATGCTTATTGATTTGTTTGTTTAGTAGTTCTCTCTCCCAGGCAACAAGACACTTTTCACTGATGGTACTGCTTCATAGATCCCCAATGAATGAAGAGGCTCTTGGCCATCATATGACCCCTCAACTGAGATGAGGGACTGTTATATAAGGACACCCCACCCCAGAGAAATGGGATGGAAGGGTTAGGAGGTAATGAAAAAAAATTAAATGTGATGTTTCGGCCTTTTACTACTAACTGTCATGAACTGTTTAGGATAATTAAGAAATGCAAACTAATAGTTATACAAGCTAGTCATTATGTAAGGTACTATGACAGCTTATTATAGTTACTTGCTAAGCTAATCAGAAATAAACCTGCTAAGAGACAAGCAACATCTGCTTACCCTAATATAAGAGATAGATAGGGCCTCTTCAAAAACCTCAAGAGATCTGCAGATTATGGCATTCAAAGATGTTTTCTTAACTTTAGATTTTTTTATATCAAGCCATATCAACTCCTGACAGACCCCCTATTCTCCTCCAAGTAGAAGATGAACATCAAAGAATCTCCAATGGGAGATGATTGAATTAGTCACAAGCCTATCTCTTGGTAGGAAAAGCCCCTTGCTCCAACTGTAGACAGAATGCTGTCCAAAAAGGACAAAACCTGGAAGCAGGTAAGTCGACAGCCTAGCTCTGCCAAGACAGGGTAGGTAAGTCCTTCATAACCCCTGCTCTACAATCAATGTCTGTCAGAGATGCGGGGCCAAACGACTGAAGATCGATGCTGTAATGTATGGAGAGAAAATGGGAACTGTCCAGACAGCCACTGGTATGTCATTTCTTAGTCTGGGAAGCTGCAGACCCTGTACTTCCTATAAAATCAGATATATTTATCCCTCTCAGGTCTCTGAGGTGATCGAAGAACAGATAGATAAAGTCTCATAATTAAATTTTGAGTTGTTTAGGAGTCAAGAGAGTGTTATACATCTAAGAAGATACTTTTAAAATTGTGTTGCAATTAGTATGAATGTTGAGTCAGATATAGAACTTTAAACTCATGGAGATGTTTAGATAGTAGAATGTTAAAGTCAGATTCCAAATACATATGGACTGGTCATTGGGAATGTACGTTAAGCCATATAACCCTTATAACTGTGGCCTAATTACCTCTGTTGTACTGTATTGTATTTATTATTATAAGAGAAAGAGCCATTTGTTGGACTGAAAGGAGAAACTGTAGGGGAAAATAAGATATACCTTAAACTTAAAAGAAAAAAAAAAGGGAAGAGGATGGGGGGTTGAGGGTGGGAAGGTGGGACTGGAGGGGGAATAGGGAGGGGACCGTGATTGAGATGTAACTTGAAGAAATAAAAAATAAAGGAAAAAAAGATAAAATACCATGATCATATTGTCTACAGGCAAGTCTGTATGACATTTCTTGATTATGATTGATGTGGAAGTATTCAGCCCACTGCCAGAGGCACCATTTATGGGAAGGGGGTCTAGAGTTGTGTAAGAAAGATGGCTGAACTCGCTGTAAGAAACAATCAAGGAAGCAATACTCTTCCATGGCCCCTGCATCAGTCCTTGCCTCCAGGTTCCTGCCTCAATTTCCTACCCCAACTTCTCTCCTTGATGGACTTGATCAAGACATGTAAACTGAAATAACCCTTTTCTACCCAAGTTGATGTTTTATAACATCAAGGAAAAACATAACTAGGGTTGAAATTGGTACCAGGAGTGGTATATTTCAATATCAGACTGATAATGTTTTGGAGAAGATTAGGAACTTTAAAACTTTGGACTAGAAAAGACACTGAGTGTTATAGCTTAATGAACTATCTTGGGAACTTGGACAATAATGATGAGAAGAGTACAGGCAATGGAGGCCTGGCTTACGAAGCTTTAGAGAAAAAAAAATTGATAATACCTTAAAGACTCAATTGTGGTCATTCAATATTTTAAATTAAGAATCTGTGGGGCTGAAGAATTGGCTATCATTAACAAAATTTCAGAATCACTAAAGTGAAGCCTTTGTTTACTCAGACAATTAACACTGGCAATCTAGTCTGAAACAAACAAACAAAAAAAAACCAAAAAACAAAAACTCTATGGTGATTAAGAAACCAGGGTCATTGAGACCAAATATTCTGGTAAGTGTTTAAACAGGGACAGCACACAGAAGCTGTGGTCCAGAGGGACAAAGGTTGTAACTTGTGCTGGAAGCCAAGTACACTCAGGTGGTACTGATTTTGAAGGCATGAAAAATCATGGAGTGCAGCTGAAGTCAGGAGTGACCATTGTTGAAGGTACAGCCTCAGCTGCAGCAGAGGTCCCACCATTGAATAAGTCATGGAGAGCAGTTTGAGACTTGGTACCATGTGGCAGAATTAGAGTCCCAGGAGAGAGCCCCAGGAGTCTTATGGTGAAGGTGCAGGCTAGTTAGGGTGGAGACTTCATCATTTTGGAGATTCAAGTACCATGGGTCAACCACCAAAGAGCAGGAGCTGTGAAGCAGAGATGGAGTAAGCCTACAATACAAGCTGTGCATACCCTGAATGGTATCACCAATGAAGGGCAGCTGCCAAATCTTTTTAGAGCCAGAGAATGGTGAGAGAATCCCAGATTTCCAACACTGAGCTTTTTAAGCTGTTCAGCTTTACTTTTACTTTAGTTTTATTGAGACTGTATCCCAGTTCTTCTACCTTGGAGTAAGAAAGTATTTAATTTCTTTTTCTTGTTGTTTGTTGTTTTGTTTTGTGTTGTTTTGTTTTACAGGAGCCTAAATTGAGAGACTTGGTACTTGAAAAGAGAATTTAGAGTTTTAACGAGGCTGAAATTTTAAAGTCTTTAAGACTGTGGAACTTTTAAAAGTTGGAATGTTTTATATTATGATATTGATACTAATATGAGATCTTGGGAATAAGCAAAAAATAAAAGGTTAGAGTTGAATAATAATAAATTTATATTGAAAAGGGATCTACTGTGCTGGCTGCTTTTTATATCAGCATGAAACAACCTAGAGTCCCAGGGGAAGAGGAACCCCAGTTGAGAAAAGGTCACCATCAAAATTCTTGTAGGCAAGTCTTGATTTATGATTGATGTGTTCCTGTCCAGCCCACTGGGTTTGTGCACTGAGTTTTATTAAAAAAAAAAAAAAGGGCAGAGTGAGTTAGCCATAGAAACCAATCCAGTTAGTGTACTTTCTCTCTGGTCTCTGTTTCAGTTCCTACCTCAAGGCTCCTATTTTGAGTCCCTGCCCTGATTCCCCTTCATGATGAACTATTGTTGTATTGAACTACCACATTTAGTCTGAAATAGGCCCTTTGTTTCTCATGTTGCTTTTTGGTCATGGTGTTTTATAACAATAGAAATATTGATTAAGACAACCTGTGAATTTAATAATTTTTTCACAGATGAATAGGCAAGAAATGAAAACAGCTAGTATATCCATCCATTGGTGAATGGATTATAAATGTGTTATATGTCATTTTAATTTTTTTGATGGAGATCATAAAGACCAGGAAACCAAGATGGGTCCTGAGTGAGATTACCATGATAATATATATGGTGTATTCTATTGATTCAATTACTCTAGAGACCTCTAATACACTAACTACACTAATATACATTAATAAACCCTTTGCCTCCCCTCTCCCTCTCATTCTCCTCAGCCTTTGTTAGTTACCATACAACTCTCAAACTTTGTGATTATATATATTCCACAAATAGGTAAGGCCCTGTAGTAATTGTTTTTCTCTGTCTAGTTTATTTCATTTAACATAATGATACACAGTTGTATCAGTGTTACTGCAAATGAAAAGAACATTGTTGGAGAATTGTACAAATCTGTGTCTTCCTATATTCTCTGGATGCTTTTCTAGGACTTATTTGGATTAACTATACCTTGAAAAAACAGCTGTCTGTCATAGTTGTGACATATAAGTCTAAACCATTTGATGACAGATGTGTGATACTTGCAGAATTTTTGTAAAAAAAAATGTTATTTAATCTTTCAAAGTTTCACTTTTTACTTACATGTAATAATGTGAAGATGAAAAATGTAATAACTGTTGTAGAGGTCTATCATTTTCTTTAACTCTATTTGAAATATAATGTTCCTTCTCAGACATACACCAATTACAAAGCCTCTACAAATTTTAATTCAGGAGAGACTCAGTGTTCCTAACAAATTAAGAAAGATTGAATGTTTTTGATATACAAAAAGTTAGTGCAAACATTTGAACAACCATTTGGCAATAAGAAGAAAAAAGATGGAGGGTGGAGAAAAACAAAAGGGAAACCAGAAGCAAAGAAGAGAGATAATGTGGTGGTTTGAATAAGAATGGCCCACATAGGCTAATGTATTTGAATGTTTAGTCATCTTGGAATGGCAATAATTGAGAAGGATTAGGAGGTATGGCCTGGTGGAGTAGGTATGGCCTTGGGGGAAGTGTATCACTAGGTGTGGACTTTGAGGTTTCAAAAGCCCAACTGAGACCCAGAATCTCTTGCTGATGCTTGCAGATCCAGAATCAGAACTCTCAGCTACTTCTCCAGCACCACATCGGCCTGCGTGCCACCATGCCTCCTGCCATGACAGTAGTTGGTTAAGCCTCTGAAACTGTAAGCAAGTTCAATTGGTTAAATGGTTCCTTTTATAAGAGTTGTTGTGGTTATGGTGTATTTCACAGCAACAGAACATTGACCAAGACAGATGGAGAAAGGGGTTCTTTGAAGGTAGGAGATAAAAATGTGCTTAAGTAGATAAAGAGACCAGGAAGAGAAAAGGGAAAAAGGGACTCAGTGTCTTTGATAAGCATGGAAAAATTAATGCAGGAGACCTGAAGCTCTGATCACTAACACTGGGTTGCTTTCCTGACCATCCCTCAGGGGATGCTGGCAAAGTCCTTCCCTGTATCCCTGTCTAGCCCTAATCTTAAAGGTAGCCTGTGTGACTATGAAATGTAAGATCAAAAGAAATATCATAGTATAATGGCCATCTGAAAACAAAACAAGATAATAATTACAGTTTTCTTTATTCATGCCATAGAACAAAGTACTTATCAAAATACTGAGGAATGTCTGCTGGTTACATTCAGCATGTTTGGTTTGGGCTCATTTGGGAGTCTCCATTTTCTCTCACCTCAGAGAATCAATTTTAGTTTGAAATCTGCATTTCTCACATCCTGTGGCTCTCCAGCTAGAAGCTGAAGTAAGCAATTCCCTCTGAGAGAGTGGGAAAAGTGTCCCATATGAAGCCTTATCTGGCTTTGTGTCTTCATTTCACTATGATTTCAACTGAAGAACAGTTGTGAATTTTCTGAAACTTTGGATAGTGACAGGTCGCCACACTGCCCAGTGATTAGAAGACAGACATAGCAATGCTTGTTTCTTTGTACCAGCCATATACCTGTGGCTAGCCTCTCACTTGTGTCAAGGAACAGTCCACTGTCCAGCTCTTTCTCAATTTGTAGACATCAAGTGATTTATATCAACTCAAAGAATAAAAGACTTCATTTCCATTTGTACCTGTGCAGTGCCAAAAGGGGTGGTCTTCCAATCTCTGAGACCACCAACCTTTTATTATTCTCTAGACTTCCTTCTTAATATGAGTTGTGGGGTGTTTTTTTCAAGGTTGTTCTACTAGATGATATCAACAGTCTCTAAAGCCATCAGCTCTCACAGTGATCATGTTTCACAAGTTACCTCTGATCAGAGAAAGTGGCATCCCATTCTTACAGCCCCTAATTCCTTCACACAAAAGCACTGCTACTTCAACCCATTGCATAGCCTCTTATGTCCTCTGTGGTTAATATTTGTATGTATGTATGTATGTATGTATGTATGTATGTATGTATGTATGTATGCATTGTTTTTTCTAGGTTTTCCCTCCCTGGAAACCTTCATTTCCTTCTATTTCTGCTTTCTTTCTTTCTCTACACAGGATGCAGACACAGATACTAGACTGGTTTTGCACAAATTTACGACCATATACATATACATCATATGTATATGTATATGGTCACCATATACATCATCCTCTCCCTGGAGAACAATGAAAAGTTTCCCACAACCCTTTATTTCCAAAGGTCTCAACACAACTACTTACCAAATTTTGGAGTATCCCAAGACACATGCAAGTCCCAAATATGCTTGAAAATCAATTGCATACTAGGAACCAATTCCAAGATTATTATTCCTCCAAGATTATATTCTATGGGTTAAGAATGGAATTCATTTGACCCTCTCTTTATATTTAAATAGATACAATTTAGTTTCCATGATAATTCTTCATTTAAAAAAAGAGTAAAGCAGTTAAGATAAATGATGTGAGATTATGAGTACTAAACACAGACATGAACACATTATATATATATATATATACATATATATTACATACATAGTGCACACACATATACATACACATATATTCTTATGTCCCTCCTTTCATTACATAAGATGACAAAAAACCTACAAAATTCATGAAAATATTGATAAATAAACATAATTAATATTCTAAGTGTTTTTATTTATTGATTCATTAAAAGAATGATTTAGAGCACCTACATGATATGGGAAAGACTATATTAGAAACTGAAGAAAATGCTGGCCTGACCCCTAAAAATCACAAGGAAATAAAAATAAAGTATTGTATCTCTGATTTATTCATTAGTTGGTAAAAAAGATGTAAAGGCTATTTCTGTTACTTTTTTTCTTGAGGCAGATATATTTCATATTTTACAGTTCACCATACTGTAGGAATTACTAGGTTACCAAGTACTCTGTGGTGACCTAATATGAGCATTGTATATTATTCATAAAAATAGAAAACTGCTTTGTAAAATTGTTACCTTTTATGAAATATATAATATTACATATTTCACATATATTTCACAAACACACTATGCAGTTTGCATTTATATTTGGTAAAGGTTAAAAAGCTGACCTATGGATCTAGAGAAATGTTTTACTAGAATAACTGCTTACTGTGCAAGAATGAGAGCTGAGTCCAGTACCCACTTAAAAGTTGGGTGAGAAAGTGTTTCGGTAATCCAATCCTTGTAATATGGAAATAGGAAAGTTCATCAAGCTTGCTGGATTGTATCTAACAAACTTTAGGTTGAGAGAGAGACCCCCATATCAAAAAAGAGAGTGGAGAACAAGTGGAGGAGGTTCCTGTACACATGACACATGAGCACACAATGCCCCCTCATCCTCTTCCAGTAAACATACCCTCAGAATATAAAATGTGAAATATCTTTATAAAGGATAAGTAAAAGAATTATTAGTAGCATAAGTTTCAAAAACAAAATAACTTCTTGTTGCCAGTGTCATCATTTAAATGAGTCTTGTTATCAGCACTGTAATATGTGAACCAACAAAGATTCCTTTGCAGCATCTGAAATTACAGGGGTGATCTTAAGAACTTTAAACTCATGGAGATGGTTAGATAGTAGAATGTTAAAGTCAGGTGCCAAATACATATGGACTGGACATTGGGAATGTATGCTAAGCCATATAACTCATAATTGTGGCCTATTTATTTCTGTTGTTTTGTATTGTATTTATAGTTATAAGAAAAGGAACCATTTTTGGACTGAAAGGGAGAGCTGTTGGGGGGAAAAAAGAAATACTTAAACTAAAAAAAAAAAAAAGAAGGGAAGAGGTTGGGGGGTTGAGGAGGAGGAGGGTGGAAGGGTGGGACTGGAGGGGAGAGTAGGGAGGAGATTGTGATTGAGGTGTAACTTGAAGAAATAAAAAATAAATTATTAAAAAAAGAAAAAAAAAGAAATTAAATATGAAGCAAAGAATAAGTTAGAAATGGAAAAAATAAGCCACAATTTTAGAATTAGCAAGCCTTACCCAGCATCTACTAAATTTTATGTAGTATTTCAAGTTGTGTGAGTTCAACAAAACCCACAGAACCACACTTTTAGTCCAAGTTAAATTGGTAAAACACAGCAACTTTATAAAACATTCTTGGATGGGAAGGAGTCAGGTAAGCATAAATGTTGGGGAAATGTGAGTTGATAATGCCTTATTTTGTTAAAAATCGAGGCAATATATTATAGCCATTTTTTGATGCAATGGAAGAGAAGACACCAGAACAAAAAGAAAAGCATAAAATTATAAGACAGAAACAATAACAGCACTGTACCTTCCAAAGACAGAGTGTTTCAAGAGACTTTGTTTTATAAGTAGACAAGAAGACAGTTGAGAGATTTGGTTTTACTATGGCTACTGGCCAAGTGTTTTGAGAGCCTCTTCCTTGTATAAAATGAGTGAAAAGTAATTTGCATAATGCCAATAAAGGGATGTTCTACTTTGGAAGTGCTGTGAATAGTGACCTTTCTACTAGTACAAATGACAAAGCACTTCACAAATAAAACCCTGCAGTCAGAATAATCAATATGAAGTGATGATGTGGGAAGGAAGGGGGACAGGCAAGAGCAGTGGGGAGTGGTTGGCAGTGATGAAGAGCCACTTCAATCTAACAAAGCAAAAATGCAGCTACTGGATTAGCTTCTGCCCACAACTAGCGGTTTCTTTCCCAGCTCCACATCCTACATACTCTTTCTCAAATGTGTCAATTCCTTGAACAATACTGATTTTGACATTTCCCATAATACGGAATGGCTCAAAAATCATTACAATCAACAATCATTACAATCAACTGTGTGAAATGGCTAGAAGATGCTTAAATGCCTTTAGTCCCAGCTTCTCACTCATGAAAGCAAACTTCAGACCATCTCTAACCTCTGATTAAGCCATCGTCTTAATGCACTGTAGCTGGGACTATGATTTACTAGAAACATGAGCAAAAGGAAAAAGGAAAAAAAAAAAACAATGTTTCAATAAGATCTGAAACAGTTTACTTCCATGTTTTTATATGCTGTAACTTCTCTTCGGCAATAATGCTCCATGTTGACAAGTTATTTTCTTGATTCAATAGATTTTCTTTCTTTCTTTCTATAAGAGTATATGTGCATGGTTTATCCATGATGTAGGACTAGATCAGATAATGTTCTCCTCACATGTAAATAAATTAAAAGTTCTTATAGAGCTGAGTTAAATATTACCACCCAAGAAGGTCTAAAGAGGTGGGTTCTGTGTAACCGAAGGAGTCCTAATTTTTTGTTCAATATACCTGAGATTCCTAGTGACTAAACAGCTAAATCAGCACATGGTTGTTCTGGCTTGAACAAGTTTCACCTTAAAGGATTAACTTTGACCCCTTGGTCTGTCTTGGAGCAGTTTGGAAGTGGTGTGACCTTCACAACATTTGGGGTATTGTTTCCTGACTGCCATGAGTACAGACCTTCCTCCTCCATGTCTTCTAGTTATGTGTTTTCTCACACCAGGTCTAAAAGTAGTGAACCAACAAGAAATTGCCTGAAATTTCCAAACTGATATCCCCCAAATAAATCTAACCTTTCTTCTTTATCTGCTTATACCAGGAGTGTGAACCAAAAATAGATATATCATTTCTAGACTTAGATATCCCAAAGAAGGTTTCATTTATACATAAGTCACTGTTCACTGATATAAAAGAATGACTAAGAAAACAACATAAAATAAGCAAAGTTATATCTTGGCTCATATGTGCAAAGGCTTCATTCTTTTTTTTTGTTATTTAAATACTTTATTTTTTTTTCTTCAAGTTACATCTCAGTAACAAACCCCTCCCTATTCCCCCTTCCTAACCCGCCCTCCCACCCTCTTCCCCCCAGAAGTTTCCCCTTTCAGTCCAACAGATGGTTCCTTCTCTTATAACAGTAAGTATTATACAAAACAACAGATATAAATATGCCACATTTATGAGAGTAAATTGGCCCAGTATACCTTCCCAATGTCCAGTTTATACATATTTGGCCCCTGACTTTAACATTCTACTATCTAACCAACTCCATGAGTTTAAAGGTCTATATCTGACTCAACATTCATACTATCTTGCAACACACTTTTAAGAGTATCTTCTTAGATCTATAACACCCTCTTGATTCCTAAACAGTTCAAAATTTAACTATGAGACTCTAGCTGTCTATTCTTCAACCACCACAGAGACCTGAGAGGGATAAATATATTTGCTTATATAGGAAGTGCAGGGCCTGCAGCTTCCAAAAGTAAGAAAGAACATACCAATGACTGCCTGGACAGTTCCCATTTTCTCTCCATACATTCCAGCATCAATCTTCAGCCTTTGGGTCCTGTTTCTCTGACAGACATTTGTTGTAGAGCAGGGATTATGAAGGACTTACCTACCCTGTCTTGGCAGAGTTAGGCTGTCGACTTCCCTGCTACCAAGTTTTGTCCTTTTTGGACAGCCGTCTGTCTGCAGTTGGTGCAAGGGGTTTTTTCATGCCAACAGATAGGATTGCCACTAATTCAACCATCTTAGAGTGGAGGTTCTTCGATGCTTATCTTCTACTTGGAGTAGAATAGGGGGTGCTGTCAGGCGCTGATATGTCTTGATATCAAAAAAAATCTTGATTTAAGATAACATCTTTGAATGCCATATTCTGCAGATCTCTTGGGGTTTTTGAAGATGCCCTATCCATCTCTTGAATTTAGATAAGCAAATGTTGCTTGTCTCTTGGCAACTTGATTACTGGGTAGTTTAGAGAATATCTGTGATAGACTGTCATAGTAGCTAACAAAGAGACATGTTTGCATGACTAGGAGTTTGTTTTAACTATCCTAGACCGTTTTAGATGGTTGGTATCAAGAGGTCAGAGCTTCACATTTTATTTTTAAGTATCTCTAGGTATGATATCATTGGGAAGCGTTACCTTTAAATTTGTATCAGTATACAAAGATCTATTCAATTGTGGTTAAATATACTCTTAATTATGTATCAATATACCAAGATCAATGCCTATGTAGCCCAATATAATCTTAATATTTCGTCCATATGCAAGGGTCAATACCATTGTGGCCAACTATAATCTTAATTTAGAATCAATATACAAAGATCAATACCGATGTAATCCAATACAATCTTATTTTTGCACAATAAACAATGGTCAATACCACTTTAGCCAAATAAACTACTAATTTTGTATCAATATACAAAGGTATAAGGGCATATTCAATAATCTGCCCCTTCTTCTTGGACCTTCCTGTGCTATGTCTATATCTCATTTTTTCTCAAGCCCATGCACTCCTACATAGGAGAGGAATAAGGATACAGAAAAGGAAAAGTAGGAATTCCCTGGGGCTAACCTCCAAAACCCATTAAGACAGGACCATTTATCAGCTTGTAGTCTCTTCCCCTACATAACAGAGTTTTCAGTTATCCTTCAAATAACCAAAAAGAAGGGTGGAGAAACACCCTCCCCACCCTCTGGGCATGGGACATCGCTCTCTTAAAGTGACTTCCTGCTGATTTGGGTCGTAGTAGACCTGTTTGGGGCCCCAACCCAAATGGGAAAAATGATTAAAAATGTTAGTACACTCCTTTTATGTTCAGTCCTTCTGTTCTCAGCTGTTTAGATGACCTAAGGGGTTTGTAGGCAGAAGCTGATCTTGCAGGTTTCACTGAGGTTCCTGTTGGGGCATTGTGTAGAGCTGAGCCGTCCCAGTGACATTGGATTGCTGTGGTGGTTGCAGGCCCCCGATGGAGACAACTATTGAGGAAGTCTGCCAGGCAGAATCAACTGGGTCACTCGTCCTCCTTGGTGCCTGATTCTGCTCTCTGCTGAGGATTCCGCTGTCCAGCCATCCCCGGACTCCCCTAATGGACGCTTCGATTCTCCTGGAACGATAAGAACAGAGCCCTGCCCCAATCCTGTCCAATGAAAAAACATCTGGAGGTATCACCATCCCAGATTTCAAGCTGTACTACAGAGCAACAGTAATAAAAACAGCATGGTACTGGTATAGAAACAGACCAGTGGATCAATGGAATCGAATTGAAGACCCAAACATGGATTCACACACCTATGGCCAACTAATCTTTGACAAAGAAGCCAAAAACGCACAATGGAAGAAGGACAGCATCTTCAACAAATGGTGCTGGCCCAACTGGATGTCCACTTGCAAAAGAATGAAATTAGACCCATACCTATCACCTTGTACAAAACTTAATTCCAAGTGGATCAAAGACCTTAACATAAGGCCAGCCACACTAAAGATACTAGAAGGCTTCATTCTTTATTTGGATAATTCCATAACCATGGGCTATGCTGAAACAGAATATCATGATAGCATGATCATGTGGCCAAAGAGGCTCCTCCCATTATGGCATGCAGAAAACAAAGAGAGAAAGACAAAGTAAGATATGCCCATCAACACAGTGATTCACTTCCTCTAACCAGGACCCTCTTCCTAAGGACCAGTTTATCCAGGAACTCATCACTTTACTAATTGTTTATGGTAAGCATCCTTATGATCCAAACTCTTATCAATAGTTCCAACAGTCAGAAAGCAAGCTCTTAGCACTTGAGCATCTGGGGACATTTCATATCCAAACCACAGCAATTTAGGACTGCAAAATTTAACAAAAATTTAAAAAAATCATCACCAAATCTTAAAATTTAGATAAAGAATATGTGTTTTTATGATAATATATCACATGACACATTTGAAGTATATTTCTGTTGCACATGCTTCCTAATCATTCTGAAACTCAAGATAGACATAATAATAAGTTGACCAAGTAATCCTGATTTGAATTTTCAGACTCTCTGGCTGGGCAGGCAGCATCAATGGCTGTAAGATGACATTCCTGAAAGTTCAGGTGAAAGCACCTGTCTTGGATAGTTCCACAAGCAGCATTGGAAATCTTAAGGAGCAAAAGAAAAGCTTTCAAAATAAGACCTGGCAGTTGTAGAATAATTCTTCCTGCAAAATCACCCAAGGTGCCCTGACTATGAGAGTGTGTCCTCCTCTCCTTGCTCTTTGCTCAAATATCATTTGTCCTAAGAAAGACACATTCCATAGGCTCAAAAGACCTATATAGATGAGAGTGTCTATGTTCCCATATATGACTGTTGGTCATCATGCATAAATCACTCCTGTTAGACCAAGAGACTAATGGAGGACACTGTTCTTTCCCAAATCCTTAAGCTGGGCTAAATGATGTCAGTGAACAGTAAATTAATTGCAAAGTTGCCTGGTACCTATAATAGCATATGAGGTGGTTTTGCCAAGGTATTTTTTTTTCTGCTTGGTGACATGGTCTGCTACTCCAAACAATTATAGTTTTCATTTTGTCTTAGCTAAGGGCTGGAGAAGCATTAGCATGTGCCCATATATCAGGTGAAAGAAACTGATGTTAACCTATTCTGTCCATTTAGCTCAAAATGCAGGGACTCAAATGCCTTCAGAAAAAAAAAATAGAGGTGATATCAACAAATAAAGAGTTCTGGAATTTCATAGCACTAAAAACAGTGGATCTGGAAGGAACATTCTCTGAAAAAAAGGACAGATGATTGAATTGTAATTGTCCAGTGGGAAAGGCAGCCCACTGTTTCCTATTCAAGCTAAAAAACTGAGTTCTGAAAGATTGGTGCTGTGATCTGCTGAGAAGTCCTGGAATCTGTCCTAGATTCAGGATCTTTCTGTCCTTCCTCTGAAGTACTAGGGACAACACTTTTGACAACTTTCGATGACTTGTTTTTAATCTATCATTTTCTCTCCAAAATAGGAACATGGTTGCCTCCAATCTGTTTACTGAATTCAACTAACATGACAATGTTAAACTCATATTGTTGAGAGGAAAGCAGAAATTTAAAACCATGTCTACAGTCATGAAGAACTTTCTCCTGGTCCATTGCCTATTCTTGGAGCTCATTCATCAACTATAAAAATAACTAAGCACAATAGTTTAAAATGTCTGTATTTTATTTCTTTTCCCTATGTGGAGGTTAGTTAAGTTTCAACCACATGGCCAAACTTTGATTCTTATACTTTGTGTATGACTTTCTCATTTGTGAAAGTTAGCAAATTCTGTGTCCTTTGTCCAAAAATCTGTCTGTTGATCTTGTTTAAGATCTCTGTGACAAATACCCTACACAAACAATGTAAGGATGAATGGATTTACTTTGCCTCATAGTATAAGAGGGTTTAGTTCTCCATTGAGTGGATAGAATAGTGGATTCCTATGATCTGTCATTCTTCTTTTTCCCTTTTTGTTACATCTGGGACCGAAACTACATTAAGGACCAGTTTTCCATCATCTGTTAAGCCCTCTTAAGAATACTTTCACATATAAACCCAGAAGTGTTCCTCACTGGTCTTTTACATACTTCACAATCCAATAAAATTGACCACTTAGATTAAGTATCATAACTAATTTACATGACATACTAGTGTTATGGAAACTCCAGAGGGATCATTGTTCTTTGTTATATCAAAACTTTTCAATATTTAATGAAAACTGCACATGTATAATAAGGTTGCTTCATAAATGATATGCCTTCCTCATACTAACTCAAAAATATACCCAAAGGGAACTAGTTGGCTGAAACTTGTTGGTCAATGCTGTTAAAAACCAGTTTACATAACAGGGACATTACTCTCATGAACAGTTTTTAGTGTCAGCTGTGGTTACGGAATAAGATCTACATAAGATCAAGCTAGTCAACATTCCAGCAAGGGCAGGGAAAGGAATTCTGAGGTTCTACCCTCAACTGAGAAAATGTTGGCAGTTGATGGATACTGTAGGTGAGAGTCAGTTTTATTTTTTATTTTTAATGATAGAGGCCCATAGTAGATTCCCTACAATTGAATATTTATATATTTATATTTGTATTTATATTTATATTTATATGGCCCTTAACCAATAACATATAAGCAGCACTGGCTGAACTCAGTCAGTTATTAAAACAGAATTAGAACTCAAGAAACAAGGAGGTGGAATGCTAAAGAAATAGCTCAATGGTTAAGAACAATTGCTGAAGAGGATATGGTTTCAGTTCCTACAACCTATGTCAGGGAGCCCACAACCTCCTACAACTCCAATTACAATGGGTCTGGCACCCCCTTTTTGTCTCTATATATACCAGGCATGGCATTGGCATGGGGCATATATACACTTGCAGACCAAAATATTTGTACACATAAAATAAAAATTTTTTAAACCTCTTTAGTATTTGTAGGGTGGGCCACAGGATCATGAGGTGGCTGTAATATAAATACATTACATTCCTTTATGAAATTGTCAAAGAATAAAATAAAATTTGTGGGAAAAACTCTGAATTCAAGAAAAGTCTGTGTAATTCAAGAAAGGAAAAAAATCAAATCTCTTCAAGGAAGAGACTTATAAACATGTGAAGTTAAGAAAATAAACTGCTTTCTTTTTTGATAGATTCCATGTGCCAAGATTAAATCAAGATCAGGTGAACAAATTAAACAGTCCTATAACCCTTAAAGAAATAAAAGTAGTTGCTGAAAGTCTCCCAACCAAAAAAAAAAAAAACCCAGCACAGAATTCTACCAAACTTTCAAAGAAGAGATAATACCAATGCTCCTCAATCTCTTCCACAATATAAAAACAGAAGGAATGCGGCCAAATTCATTCTATAAGGCCACAGTCACCCTGATACCTAAAGCACACAAAGATCCGACAGAGAAAGAGAATTTCAGACCAGTTTCCCTTATAAAAATCAATACAAAAATAATCAACAAAATACTTACAAACAGAATCCAAAAACACATCAAAAGTATCATGCACCACAATCATGTAGGTTTCATCACAGGAATGCAGGAGGGTTTAACATATGAAAACCCATCAATGTAGTCCATCATATAAACAAGATGAAAGAAAAAAAAAAAAAACACATGATGATCTTATTAGATGCCAAAAACCATTAGAAAAAATTTAATAGTGCTTCATGTTAAAAGTATTGGAGAGATCAGGCATACAAGGAACATACCTAAATATAATAAAGGCAATATACAGCAGGCCGATAACCGATATCAAATTAAATATAGAGAAACTTAAATTGTTTCCACTAAAATCAGGGACAAGGCAAGGCTGTCCACTCTCTCCATATCTCTTCAACATGGTACTTGAGGTTCTAGTTAGAGCAACAAGACAACTAAAGGAGATCAAGAGGATACAAACTGGAAAAGAAGTCAAAAAAATCCCTATGTGAAGATGATATAATAGCATAAGTAAGTGACCCCAAAATTTCTACCAGAGAATTCCTACAGCTGATAAACACCTTCAGCAATGTGACCAGATAAAAAATTAATTCTTTACACAAATGATAAATGGGCTGACAAAGAAACTCAGGAAACAATTCCATTCACAATAGCCAAAAATTATATAAAATACTTATGGGATAACTATACCCAAGCAAGTCAAAGGCCTGTTTGACAAGAACTTCAGGTTTCTAAAGAAATAGAAGATATCAGAAAATGGAAAGATGTCCCATGCTTGTGGATAGGTAGGAACAGCATAATAAAAATTGTCATCCCACAGCAAGCAATATATGGATTCAATGCAATTCCTATCAAAATACCAACACAACTCTTTACAGATCTTGAAAGAAAAATTTTCAACTGCATATGGAAAAACAAAAAACCCAAAATAGCTAAATCAACCCTGTACAATAAAAGAATATCAGGAGGTATCACCATCCCTGATTTCAAGCTGTATTACAGAGCAATAGTAATGAAAACAGCATGGAACTGGTATAGAAACAGACTGGTCGATCAGTGAAATTGAATCTAAGACCCAGGAATAAACCCACACACCCACAGTCACTTGATTTTTAACAAAGAAACCAAAACCATACCAATGGAAAATGAAAAGCATCTTCAACAAATAGAGCTGCTCTAACTGGACATCAACATGTAGAAGAATGCAAGTAGACCTATATTTATCACCCTCCACAAAACTCAAGTCCAAGTGGATCAAAGACCTGAACATAAAACTGAATGCACTAAATCTAATAGAAAAGTGTGGGAAAACCTGGAACTCATTGGTACAGGAGACAACTTCCTAAACAGAACACCCACAGCTCAGGCTCTAAAACCAACAATGGAATGGTGGGGAGAACCCATCTGGGTTATGAGCTCTGTTGCCTGTTAGTGGAACACCTTACCCTAACTGGGGTGCCATGTCCAGTCCCAGTGCAAGAGGAAGATTTTAGCCCTCATGTGACTGATGAACCAAGGGGTGTCAATATGTGGGGAGATCCCTTCATCTGAGGAGAAGGTGAGGAGGGAAAGGAGAAAGAGGGTGGGGTGACAGGGTGGATTGGGAGTAGAGGAGGGAGGAGAGCTGCAATGGACATGTAGTTTGAATAAATAAAACAAAAAAAAAAAGAAAAGAAACTAGAAGAAAATTGTATCTCTCCTCTAACCAGAGACATTGAACAGTATACTCCTTGAAGAGTACACTCATAATTCTTCTGGGAGTAATGATTAAAATGTTCATGAGAAAAAAAACAGAAAACAATACAGTTTCCTAATTCCAACAAAAGAAATTAATCTAGCTTCGCACTTCCACATAACACCAGCAAGATCTGTCTTTACTCGAAGGCTCAGTTCTTGATGGCACCGGTACTGTCTACCATCTAAATACATGCCATAAATCGGGAACAAAGCATCCCTGGAGCTTGGTGGTGAGTGCTATTGAGAGATGACTGCATTCTGAGGGCACCGACTTCAATCACTGATGAAATAATGGTTAAAATGGCTCTAAGAATGGAGGGGCATTGTTGAAAGAAGATGGTATCTGGAAGCAAGGAAAATATTGGGACCATCCTCCCTGTACATCAAGAGATAGGCAGCTTGGTTTCACCATCCCCTCTCTGCCATCGTGTTCTGCCTTACTCACAGGAAAGGAACAGTGGAGCCAAGCTTACCACAGACTGAAATCTGAACCCATTCGTCCTTCCTTGAACTTATTATTTTCAAATTTTCTTCTGTGTGTGTGTGTGTGTGTGTGTGTGTGTGTGTGTGTGTGTGTGATTTGCTTACATGTAAGCATGTGCACTACATGAATGCCTAGCTCACAAGAAGAGGGTAGAAGAGAGTGTTTTATCCCCTGGAATTGGATTTACAGGTGGTTGTGCGCCTCCATGTGGGTGCTGGGAATTGAACCCAGGTCCTCTGGAAGAGCAGCCAATGCATGTATCCACTGAACCTTCTCTCCAGTGCTCCAGGAATATCTTTATTCCAGGCATTTTGTCATAATATTGTAGGGCTGATTGGCATGGTGTTCAAAAAGTACTATAGACCTCTGGTTTTTTCACCTGATCTCTACCACTGAACTTTAGGTCATGTTATACTTACTTTAGACACATAAATGTGAATTCCATATGTTTTCTTTTATTCCAGTTCTTTGTCTTTTATGCTAAAGATATTAGTTTCTGGTAATCACTAATTTATTTTCTATTTGTTCAATCAATGTGCCACTGTGACAGGACAAGATAGTACAAAGTTTCCTCCAACTTGCATTCTTGCTAAGGCCATTTAAGGTTTGACTATAATTTGGTCTCCTTGATAGACAGTCCTATGGACATCTACCCAGCACTATTCTAGGAATCAAAGGCCAGGATGTCCTAGCTAACTTATCTTAGCATTTGTTAAAACTGCTTATTTGTATAGAACTTCATACAGTTAACTGTTCATCTTAGCTGCCTGTTTATGTAGAACCTGACTGTTATGATGGGACACTCCACTCCAGAGGAGTGGGATGGAAGGGTTAGGAAGTAGGGGGTGGGAGGGCGGGACTGGGAGGGGTAGAAAGAGGACACTATGATGGAGATGTAACCTGAAGCAATAAATAAATAAATTTTTAAAAACCTGCTTGCATCAAACTACATACTCTGTGAAGCTCCCCAAACACATTCACCCTGAAGCTGCCAAGTAAGAAACCTCTAAGAGGTGTCTGCCCTTAAAAATCCCATGCTCTGGAAACTCAGTACCACACTTAGGTCCCTCAACACTTGGGTGTGGTCCCAACTGACTGAAGTAAAGACTTTTAATTAGCTATATACTATGCCTGAGTGGTCATCTCTGGTAAGCTCCTTGTAACACTAATCATCCCTATTAAATGCAGCTGCAGTTAAATAAAAATGTAAGTTTCACATGTGCAACTGCAATACACTTGTTTTACAATACAAGTCATTGTTTGCCATCTGACCTATCAGATGTTTCAGGAACACAGAGATATTCTGGTAACAATAAAGGCATGAAGTAAAGTGATGACCAAGGTTTAACCATTATAATGTCAAGACTGAATGAGACATGCATGAAGTATAAATAAACAAGGAACCCTGAGTTCTGGAACAGAACTTATTTTGACTTGTTTTTCCATGAGGTTGCCATTTGAAGTTGGGAGCAGGATGAGATGAGTATTAGCTACCATCCTTCTGGCAGCTTTAATTCAACACTTTATCTTATGAGTTTCTTCAAACCATGAACCAAATAACATTGAGTTGTAAAGAACTGACTAGTGTATTTTAATTGAGATATATTTTACATAGTGTCTATAAATATAAATACATACAGCATTAAAACATAATACATAATGTATGCTTTAGGTCCATGCAGTGTTATTAATTATCCTTTTAATAATTACAGCATTGTGTTTTACAGGGAAGCTCATTTGAGACATTCACCAACATATACTTTGTTTTCTCACATGCATGATCAACCATTTGTCCATTCTGAGATCTAGATGTAATGAACTAGAATTGGTTACACATGTTGGGCAAAAATTCTCTCATCATCAAACTACACAGCTCTGTTTTTAGAGGGAAATCTTAAAAGAATAAAACTATGCAGTTGGTAGAGGCAAAAGAATGTAGACTGTGGGGAATTTCTGCTGCTAAGATTGAAGTCTGGCATTAACAGAAAGCCCCTGAGCTGGGTGGTAAATGATGAACTACTTTTTCTCAACTGGATCCTCTCTTCTGCCTGATCTGGGGAAAACCTAGATCCTCTAAGGAGTGTCACATAGCCCTCAGGGAAGTTACAGCTCCAAAATTTTCCTGATAAGAAACCCACCCAGTGAACACCTGGGGAATTCTGGAGGTACTTTCTCATGCTAATGAAGTATCCCTGGCACTCTTATCCCCAGCAAAACAAACACACTCTATTCCAAAATGCCTCCCCACTGCCCAAAGGTTTATAGTGTCCCTGTTTACCAAAATAAACACTTTTTTGCCATTCCTTTGCCATGGCCATCTGAGACTCGGCTGTTTATTTTGGCCTTGGGAAGGAAACGCTCTTCCTTCCATGAACAATGTACTGCCACTGCCTGCCTAGCCAGGGTTGAACAGATGCAGGCTCCTGCCTTGCTGCTGTGCCAGGCTGTCATCTCAATACCACCTCTAGTCACCCCAGTGCCACCTCTGAAGCTGCAGAGAAGCACTGAGCTCCACTGCCTCTCCTGCACTTCCTGCTGCAGTTAGTCTTCGATGGCTTACTCACTATTTATGAAATAGCAACCAGATTTGCCCAGCTGCTTGGCCCTGTCCAGGAGTTCCAAACTCCTTAGGTGCCCAGACTGACACTGGCATCTCAGCTAAAAGAACAGTAATCCATCTCTGCATGACAGAGAAGGTTAGGGCTGCCCTAACTCTCTTGCATGCTTAGCAAAGAGAATTTCATGCTTGGCAGTGAAAATAAACTTTTCTCCTGCCTCTCCATCCTGAGGGTACAGATCTTGGCCTGAGTTCTACCCTTTTCTGCCTAGACTGACCTCATCCTGACCTTCCAGCAGAGGAGTGTGTTTTTGGCCTGATACCAGACAAGGCTAGAATTCTCTGCCAGAAGATGCAGATGACAGTATATTTCAAATATAATATTGGTTAGGATTTTTTAAGAGTCATAAATAATTTAAATGCAATATCATGAATCAGTTTTGTACTATGCAAACAAGTCACCAAGGTGACTCATGGGTGTTTGTTACAAAGAATACCTTTGAGTCTGCATAGCAGCCATTCTATATATTTTTAAATTTCATATATGCTTTCATCTCTATGGGACTTTTTTTTAGACATTTTAAAAGAATACCACTTTTAACTTCAAAATGCTAAGATCAACTTCTCACTTGTTTTCAACAAAATTATTTACTACCTCTTTAAATAAGGAAGAGTAAGGCTATATACAGTTCCTTAGGACAAAGCATGCCAACAAATGTTGTTTTATACATGCATTCTTGAAACAGTTTGGTTACAGCATCCCTGTCTAATAATACCAACCACAGCAAAACTATGACAGGGGTCTGAATTGGCAGAACATTCATTAGAAAGAATGGGTAATTTTTGGCACCAAAATAATTAAGCTTCATCATTGGTGTGTGTGTGTGTGTGTGTGTGTGTGTGTGTGTGTGATGATTTGAAGAACATATTTTCAGACCCTCCCTCCCTCCTTCCTATCCTGCTTCCAAGAGATAGAATATGCTTTAACCTGTAGAGATAACATTACAGAAGAAAGTTTTCAAAGCAGCCTCACTAGCTGTTGCCATCTATGGATTGGAGAATATTTGAATTTCTGAAATTCATATCATAGATAAACAATGATGTGAAAGACATACTTCAAACTAAGTCAAATGCACATTCAATACTTGACCCTTGGGTAATTTTAGGTGAAAAATGCAAAAGTTTTGGCACATCACTACTACACTGACTAACAGGTGAGCTCAATAGACCATTTCAGATATTACACAGGCTCTTTTGCTATTGTGCTACTGAAATGAACAATTCTGTTAATGTATCTATAGTTAAGTTCATTGGTGTTAGAATCACACTGCTACAATGGAGGATCAACGAAGTCTCCAGATAGTTGTTTTCTCCCTCTTTTTTTTTTTAAGCTCCAGGTATTTAACCAATGATGAAGGTATATATAAAAACTAAGTGATAAATTAAATGCCTGGAACAGGAACAGATGCAAGACTCTAACCATTGCTATTATATTGTCTTGTACACACACAGTCAAGGTCAAGTGGAATGTAGTTAAAATCTAAAAATGTCAGCTTTCCCCACACAACAGTACATTTATTAATGCAGTTCATTAAGTTTTGTTGTGTTTCTTTTCCTATCATCTTTTCCTAAGGCTCCGTAGCTGTTTGTTTTTGTTGTTCTGGACAGTGGAGGATGTAGGAAGCCTAGGTTTTTGTTGTACTTGACTTAAAGCATGTATTCTCAGACCCTCAGACGTAGAATTGCATCTTGGTTTTGTATTGCCAACTGTTTAAAAATTCGATACATTTAACTGACCAGGTGTGTTGTTAGAATGAGGCTTTCACAATCCTTGAGAACAAATAAAAGCTTCCAAGTTCTTCTGCTGAAAGGTCACCAGTGAGCTGGCTGTTTGAAACTTGACTTGTCTTAGAGCCAACTCAGCATCCAAAATCAGGATTATAGTGCTCAGGAATTCTGGTGATATTCATAAATTTCACAGAGACATTTTGGGTTCAAAGTTAATGGACCAATTCAGAATGCTTTTTATCATTTTTATCTGCTGAAGATAAATTATCATTTTAAGTTCCCCCACAAAACACTGATTTTGCTATTTTTATTCAGTTTTAAGTCAGTAGGTTCTAATTCTTATCTCAACCCTCTTCTGGACACTATTTTTTTATTTAAGAATTGTTTTGTTTATTTTGCATTCCAATCCCATTTTTCTGCCTCTCATCCTCCTCCCAGTCCCACTCTCCCACCCATTTTCCCCCATACAACCACCCCACCCAGTACCAACCCACTCTCGCACATCAAACTGCATCAGGACTAAGTGCCTCCTCTTCCACTGAGTCAAGATGAGGCAGCTCTGCTAGGAAAATAAGCTCTAGAGGGAGACAGCATCCTCTAAGTCCAGTATAGATCCTGTTCCAATTGTTAGGGGATCCACTTGAGGACCAAGAAGCCCATCAGCTTCATATATGTGAAAAAGCTTAGGACCAGTCCTTCCAAGTTCTTTGCTTGGTGGTTCAGTATCTTTGGGTCCCTTTGTGTTCAAGTTAATTGGCTATGTGGGTCTTCTTGTGGTGTCCTTGATCCCCAGCTTCCTCAAACCTTCCCCTAACATTCCCTCAACACTTCCTGATTTTTGCCTAATGTTTGGCTGTGGGTCTCTGCATCTGTTTCCATTATCTGCTGGATAAGGTTTCTCACATAGCAGTAATGTTGGGTTCTTGTCCAGCTCCTGATTCCCATCCACTACTGACATCTATTTTATCTCCCCTACTTAGAGGGATTCAAACATCATCCCTTGAGCCCTCCTTGATACATAATTTCTTTGGGTCTGTGGACTGTAGCATGGTGATCCTATACCTGTTGGCTAATATCCACTTATGAGTGAGTAAATATCATATGTATCTTTTTGAGTCTGCATGGGCTTAGCTCACTCAGCATGATCTTTTCTGGTTCCATCCATTTGCCTGAAAATTTCATGATATCCTTGTTTCTAATAGTGGAGTAGTATTCCATTGTATAGATGCACCACAATTTCTTTATCCATTCTACAGCTGAAGGACATTTATATTGTTTCCAGTTTCCAACGGTTATGAATAAAGCTGTTATGATCATAGTTGAGGAAATGTCCTTGTGATTTGGTGACACATATTTGGGGTAGTTGCCCAGGAGTGGTATAGCGGGGTCTTGAGGTAGAGCTATTCCTAATTTTCTTAGAAAGCGCCAGATTAATTTTCAGAGTGGTTGTACAAGTTTGTGCTCCCACCAGAAATGGAGGAGTGAAAACTGCAAAGTAATTAATTAATATAGTTATTAGTAAGTATAAACTGCAAGATTAGGCCAGTGGAGTAGCCGGCGGCTTGGCAGAGGAGCAGGCAGCCTGGCCCGAGTGCCTTAACCGGTTGCCTAACTTATCCTGGAGAAAGAGCCCCAGGACCAAGGGTGGCCTACACCACCTGTAACCTAAACTCTGTTAATTAATACAAGTTGTTATATTAGGCCGGTAGAATTACCAGCGGCTTGGTGGGAGATTCGCCTGGGCTCAAGGGGAGTCTGAGAGTCTAGAAGTCCAAAGGCCCGGGACTGCTTGGACTGAGGGCCTATAAGCTGCTGCAATCTTTTCCCCAATAATTAAACACACCAAGACCTTTTAATGTTTTAATGCTTAGCCCTTAGCTGGGCAGACTCTCAATTAGCTACTCTAAGTTAACCTGAATCAGATTACCTAATCTCAAACCACCATGTGCCTGCCAGTACCTTCCCGCACTCTCCAGACATCTGTCTCCTTCTGTGTCTCCCGGTGGAAAGAAAGAGAGTCCCTGTGTGTGCTCAGAGTTCCTGTTCTGATCGCAGGAAGTCCCACCTTCCTATACTCTTTCTGCCCAGCTAATTGGCCATAAGTGACCTTTATTAACCAATCAAGAGAATGCCTCGGAAGGGGTGGTAACCAGGTCTCAGCATTGAATTCATTGTATCCGAAACAATATTAGACCTTCCCTCAACAGAGGAGTGTTTCCCTTCTCCACATCCTTGCCAGCATGAGCAGTCACTTGAGCTTTTTATTCTGATGGATGTAAGATGGAATCTCAGAGCCATTTTGATTTGTATTTCCCTTATGACTAAGGGTGTTGTGCATTTCTCTAAGTGCTTCTCATCCATTAGAGTTTGCTCTGTAGTGAATTCTTGGTTTAGCTCTGTACTCCATTTTTAATTATATTATTTGGGTTGTTGATATTTAATTTCTTGAGTAATAGTTTGAATATTAGCCCTCTATCAAATGTGGGATTGCTGAAGATCTTTCCTCAATCTGTGGACTGCCATTTTGTTCTATTGACAGTGTCCTTGGGCTAATAGAATCTTTTCAGTTTCATATGGTCCCATTTATTAATTGTTGATCTTAGTGCTTGAGCTATTGGTGTTCTGTTCATTGTCTCTTGTACCAATGAGTTCAAGACTTTTCCTCACTTTCTCTTCTATTAGGTTTAGTTTGTCCAGTTTTATGTTAAGGTCTTTGATCTACTTGGCCTTGACTTTTGTGCAGGATGATAAATATGGATCTATTTGCATTCTTCTACATCTTGACATCCAATTAGACCAGCACCATTTCTTGAAGAGGAGTTCCTTTTTTCATTGTACAGTTTTGGGTTCTTTATCCAAAATCAAGTGTCCATAGGTATGTGGGTTTATTTCTGGGTCTTTGATTTGATTCCATTGATCAACCTGTCTGTATCTATGCCAATACCATGCAGTTTTTATTACTATTGCTTTGAAGTAAAACTTGAAGTCAGGGATGGTGATACCTCCAGAAGTTCTTTTATTGTACAGGACTGTTTTCACTATCCTGGGTTTTTAATTTTTCCATATAAAGTATAGAATTTTTCTTTCAATGTAGAATTAATTAATTAAATTACATTGAGTGCCATTTGTAGAAATAATTAATTAAATTATTTCCTTGTATTTATATTATCGTTAATTGGTCAGCAGTGTTAATCCTTACTTAACCTGCCATTATAAATGAGCACACAGAGACCTGATGGATTTTAATAAGCTTTGGCCTGAATTGAGCAATCTTGACCCATCTAAGTTAGTTTGTAATTCTATTCCCCAAATATGACCATATATATATATATATATATATATATATATATATATATATATATATA
>CAJQZJ010032991.1:2592825-2623471 GCA_907164525.1 Lophiomys imhausi | reverse complement strand
CCCTGGGACTTTTAACAGTCCCTTGGGAGCTGTGAGTGTTCCCCGGGTGGGGGGGTCTAGCCCCTCCGGTTTTTTCACAGTGCCCAATAACTGTGTGTTTTTTATGGTTCTTTTTTCCCCATGTTCAAAATGCGTCAGTGTAGGTCGCTGCCATCTTGGCCCGCTGACAATTTTCTTGATAGATTCCATCTACCAAAGCTAAATCACGATCAGATTAACAGATTAGACAGCCCTAAAACCCCTAAGGAAACAGAAACGGTCATTAAAAATCTCCGAACTAAAAAAAGCCCAGGGCCAGATGGTTTTAGCATAGAATTCTACTAGACCTTCAAAGAAAAGCTAACACCAATACTCTTCAAACTCTTTCACCAAATAGAATCAGAAAGAACACCACCAAACTCATTCTATGAGGCCACAGTCACCCTGATTCCTAAACCACACAAAGGCACAACGAAGATAGAGAACTTCAGACCAATCTCCCTCATCAACATTGATGCAAAAAAACTTAATAAAATACTAGCAAACCGAATTCAAGAACACATCAAAAGTATCATACACCATGATCAAGTAGGCTCATCCCAAGAATGTAGGGATGGTTCAACATACGAAAGTCTATCAACATAATTCACCATATAAACAAGATGAAAGATAAAAACCACATGATAATCTCACTATATTCAGAAAAAGCATTTGACAAAATCCAACACCCCTTCATGCTAAAGGTTCTGAAGAAAATAGGCATACAAGGACCGAACTTAGAAATAATAAAGGCAATATACAGCAAGCCAGTGGCCAACATCAAATTAAATGGAGAGAAACTTGAAGCATTTCCTCTAAACTCAGGGACAAGACAAGGATGCACACTTTAACCATATCCTTCAATATAGTACTTGAAGTTCTTGCTAGAGCAATAAGACAACTAAAGGAGATCAAGGGGATACAAATTGGAAATGAAGAAGTCAAATTATCCCTGTTTACAGACGACATGATAGTATACATAAATGACCCAAAAAATTCCACCAGAGGACTTTTACAGCTGATAAACACCTTCAGCAAGGTGTCTGGATACAAAATTAATTCAAAAAAATCAGAACCCCTTCTTTATACAACAAACGAATGGGCTGAGAAAGAAATAAGGGAAACAACCCCCTTCACAATAGCCACAAACAATATAAAATACTTGGGTGTAACTCTAACCAAGCAAGTAAAGGATCTGAACAACAAGAACTTCAAGTCCTTGAAGAAAGAAATTGAAGAGGCCTTTAGAAAACGTAAAGATCTCCCATGCTCATGGATAGAAAGGATCAACATAATAAAAATGGCCACCCTACCAAAAGCAATATATAGATTCAATGCATTTCCTATCAAAATACAAACACAATTCCTTATAGATCTAGAAAAAGCTATTCTCAATTTCATATGGAACAGGATTGCTAAATCAATCCTCTACAATAAAAAACATTGAGAGGTATCACCATCCCAGATTTCAAGCTTTACTATAGAGCAATAGTAGTAAAAACAGCATGGTGCTGGTATAGAAACAGACCAGTAGATCAATGGAATAGAGTTGAAGACTCAGAAATGAACTCACACACCTATGGGCACCTGATTTTTGACAAAGAAGCCAAAACCACACAATGGAAAAAGGACAGCATCTTCAACAAATGGTGCTGGTCCAACTGGATGTCCACTTGTAAAAGAATGAAATTAGACCCATACTTATCACCTTGTACAAAACTTAAGTCCAAGTGGTTCAAAGACCTTAACATAAACCCAGTCACACTAAATCTACTAGAAGAAAAAGTGGAAAAAATCCTTGAACTCATTGGCACAGGTGACAACTTCCTGAACAAAACACCAACAGCTCAGACCTAAGACCAACAATCAATAAATGGGACCTCATGAAACTGAAAAGTTTCTGTTAGGCAAAAGACACTGTTATTTGAACATCTGACAGAGGGCTAAAATCCAAAATTTACAAAGAACTCAAGAAATTAAATGCCAAGAAAACAAATAATCCAATAAAAAAAATGGGGAACAGAGCTAAATAGAGAATTCACAAAGGAGGAGTTCCTAAAGGCTGAGAGACACTTGAAGAAATGCTCAGCATTTTAATCATCAGAGAACTCACACCTGTCATACTGGCTAAGATAAAAAGCTCAAATGACAGCACATGCTGGCAAGGGTGTGGAGAAAGGGAACCCTCCTCAATTGCTGGTGGCAATGCAGGCTTGTGCAACCACTATGGAAATCAATCTACCAATATCTTAGAAAATTTAGAATAGCTTTGCCTCAGGACCCAGCCATACCACTTCTGGGTATACATCCAAATGACTCCTCACCAAATCACAAGGAAGTTTCTTCATCTATGTTCATAGAAGCCTTATTTGTAATAGCTACAAACTGGAAACAACCCGGTCCCTCAACTGAAGAATGGATTAAAAAAACTGTGGTACTCAGGAGGATGCACATGGCATCTATTCACTTATAGTCGGATTTTACCTATATATTACAGGATATCTATACTACAACCAATGCACCAAAGGGAACATGGACATAGACTTTTTGTTTGTTTGTTTTATTTGTGTGGTTTTTTTTTAGTTTTTTCTCCCTGGCAATGAGAACCTTTTCACTGCTGGTACTGCCTTGTAGGCCCCCAGTGTATGTGGAAGCTTTTGGCCCTCATATGACTTCTGAACTGGGGCAGGGGACTGTTATGTAGGGACACTCCACTCCAGAAGAGTGGGATGGAAGGGTTAGGGGACAGAGGTTGAGAGGAAGGGACTGGGAAGGGGGGTAGGGGACAATATGAAGGAGATGTAACCTGAAGCAACAAGTAAATAAATTAAAACAAACAAATAAATAAATTTATTTAAAAAAACAAGATCATAGAAGAAAATTCTTCTAAACAAATAAGGAGATGCACATAAAGGTATTAGGTACACACAAAACACCAAAGAGATTGAAGCAGAAAAGAAAGTCCAACCACAACACAATAATCAGAACACTAAACGTATAGAACAAATAGAGAATATTAAAAACTGCAAGAGGAAAAGACCAAATTACATATAAATGCAGACCTGTTAGAATTATACCTGGCTTCTCAATGGATACTGTAAAAGCTAGAAGAGCTTGAACAGATGTGCTACAGACCATAAGAAATCACAAATGTCTGCCCTTACTACTACACCCAGCAAAACTTTCAATCATTATAGATGGAGATAATAAGATATTCCATGATAAAGTCAAATTTAATCAATATCTATCCAAATGTAGCCCTGCAGAATGTACTATAAGGAAAACTACAACTCAAGGAGACTAACTCCACCCATGAAAATAAAATAAATAATCTCACACCAACAAAATCAAAAGAAGGGAAATACACACACTCACACATGACCATCACCACCAACAACAAAAACCCAACATAACAAGAATAAAAAATTATTGGTCATTGAGATATCTCTCAAATCAATGGCCTTGTTTCCCTAATAAAAAGACATAGACCAAGAGAATAGATGAGAAAACAAGGCTCTTCCTTCTACTGCATGCAAGAGATACCCTCAAATATGACATTACCTTAGAGTAAAGACTTGAAAAAGATAATCCAAGCAAATGGACTGTCCATTTTTATATCTAACAAAAGATGTGAAACCAAAACTAATCAATAGACAGGTCATCCAGACATAAACTAATCAGAGAAATACTGGAGCTAACAGACATTATAAACAAAATGGACCTAACAGATGTTTACAGAAAATTTCACTCAAATAACAATGTATACACATTTTTCTCCTCACCTCATGGAATCTTCACCAAAATTGACCACATCTTTGGAACACAAAGCAAGCAAATTAAAATAACTCCCTGCATCCTGCAAGATCACCACAGATTAAAACCAGATATCAGAAACAACAGAAAATTTACAAACTGATGGAAACTAAACAATTCTCCATTGGATGAAAGTGGGTTAAGACAGAAATAAAGAAAAAAAATTAAAGACTTTCTAGACGTCACTGTCAATGAATACATAGCATACTCAAAGTTGTGGGATACAATGAAAGTGATGCTAAGAGAAAAGTTCATAGCACTAAGTGGCTAAATAAACAAAATAGAGAGATCTCCTAAAAAGCAACATAACAACACACCGAGAAGCTATAGAACAAAAAGCAGTGGTCACACCAAGATGAGTACAAGGCTAAAAATAAACAAACTGAGGGCTGAAGTCAATACAATAGAAACAAATAGAATAATACAAAGACTCAATGAAACAAAAAGTTGGATTTTTTTTGTTTGTTTGGTTTGGTTTGGTTGTTTTTCTCTTAAATCAACAAGATAGACAAACCCAAATCCAAGCTAACTAAAAGGCAAAGAGAACATATCCAAATTAAAAAGATTAGAAACAAAAAGGAGAGCATAACCACAAAGAAATCCTGAGAATAAAAAGAACATACTTTAAAAAGTATGCTTACTTTATAGCCAGATAGTGGTGGCGCAGGCCTTTAATCCCAGCACTCAGAGGTAAGTAGATCTCTGTGAGTTCTAGACCATCCTAGTCTACAAAGAGAGTTCCAGAACAGCCAGGGCTGTTATGCAGAGAAACCTAGTCTCAAACTAAAAAAAAAAAAAAAAAACAAACGTATGTTTGCTTTCAAAAGTATTTTATACACCACCAAATTGGAAAAGCTAAACCAAGTGGATGGTTTTCTCAATAAGTACCACCTACCAAAATAAAATCAGCATCAGACAAACAATTCAAATAGACCCCTTGTGAAATAGAAGCAGTCATTTTAAAACTCCCAACCTAAAAAAATCCCAGTATCAGATGGTGGTAGTAGAATTCTACCAGACCTTCAAAGAAAAGTTAAAACCAATACTCTTCAAATTAGTCCACAAAATAAAAAGAGAAGGAACATAGCCAAATTCATTTTATGAGCCATAGTTACCCTGATAGCTAAACCATATAGAGACTCAACAAAGAAAAAAAATTACATACAAATTTCCCTTATAAACATAGATGTAAAAATATTCAATAAAATACTTGCAAACAAAACCAAGAACATATCAAAAAGATCATCCAACAGGATTAATAAGCTTTCTCCCAGAGATGCAAGGATGGTTTAATAGATTAAAATCAGTAAATGTAATCCACCACACATATAAACTGACAGAGAAAAAACACACATGATAATCTCATTAGATCCAGCAAAAGCATTTGACAAAATCCAACACTGCTTTACAATAAAATTCCTGGAGAGATTAAGGATAGAAGAGGCATTCCTAAACATAATGAAGGCAATTACAGCAAGTCTATTGCCAACATCAAATGAAGTGGAGAGAAACATGCACACAGACAGATATATACACACATAGGCACATATACACAGATTTACACACACAAACACACACACACAGACACACATGCATACACAATACTGAAAAAGAGGTGCAGAATATGGGGCAAATAACTGAAGACAAGTAGTTTTTCTTATATGAGATTAACTCAAACAGGACAATGATAAAACCTGTATCACTGGTCTATTAGCATGTTCTGGATATGCATATAAAAGAAAAACCATGGAGACTGCACTCCCCACCACAGTGGAAGAGACGACAGATCAGATCATTTCAGGACATCAACTGAAAGTTTCTACCTCCCAACAGAGTTCCTCCTTAGTTTCCTGAGTCTGCAGCATCCATGCAGATGTTCTGACAGCCAGGAGAAGACCAACAGAGCCACTACAGACTGAGAGGGTGATTCTCCCTGGCATTTGCAGCATGGCATCATCTGGGTGACTGGTAACTGGAGGATCGAGCCAACAGACACAGAACTTCCTGAGCCCAAGCACCCTGTGATCAGAATATAGACTATATATTGGAACTTCTTGCCCTCCCCCTTGCCTGGCCCCTCAGCTGGCCTCTCCACTGTGCACTCAGGGTGCAGCATCTATATCTCAACCCAGAGTGGTGAAGTGGTTCTGGACTGGGGTGTGCTGGCTGAGGGGGCTGGTTGCACAGGACCACACAACTTCTGACAGAGAGGCACAGGTTGATCCTGAGACCCCCTTCCCCAACCCAGTGTAGTTTGGGAGGTCCATACCCATATTCCTGCCACCCTAGCTACAGGGAACCTTCCAGAAGCCACACCGGGTCAGGCAGGCTAGACTGGAGCACAATAATTCTGGCCAGGAAAAGGCAACTGAGCTTCCCCAAATCCAAGCACTGTGGACAGGGTGTGAATTCCATATCATAACTCCCTGCCAGCATCTGCCTTGCTCTTTAGCCAAATACCCAGGCTACAATACAGAGGGCTTTGACTGTGGAGCAGTGAAACAACCCTGGACCATTGCTTGCTGCCTGGGTGATGTGGGCTGTACCAGATCACAGTGCTTCTGGCTATAAAACACCCATTGAACCTGAGAACCCCCTATGAGCAGCTTGGGAGGACCACGATCATGGTCCTGACACACAAGCTGAAGGGGAACTGCAGCTCTAGCTTACAGTCTATGGCCTATCAACCCCCACTAACATCACTAATAAGACCAGCTGGATCTCAGGAACCTACAAGCAGTAATAACACATCCCACCCCAACTTCTGACCTGTGTTCCCAATTGCACACAACAGGAAGGGGTAAACTCTGGGAGGCACACTGAGAACCAGCCCCTACACAAGGCCACATCCAACCTGTAGAGAGCTACAGATCACCAAGTCATACAGCCTCTACACCAAAGCTCACTCTTTGGCACCAAGTCCAGAAGGCACCAGGAACAAACAGCTAAGAACAACCAGATGCCTAAAGGCTAGAAAAAGAACAGAACTGACAAAAGTCAGGGAAATATGACTCCAATAAAATTCAGCTATGCTATTACAGGAAACCCTGGCCATCCCACCATATCTGAAACACATGAAAATGATGACAAATATATACTTTGGAAAATGATAGAGACCTTATAAGAAGAAAATAAATCCCTGAAAGAATTTAAATAATCCACAATTTTACAAACGAAAGCAATGGAGAACTCCATTAGAGATCTTCAAGCTAACTCAAACATAAATGGGAAAAAGACAAGGCTATAAAGATTTGAAAGATTGGCAGACAAAGACAAAAAAATGGAGCAGGAAACATCAAAAATGTATAAAACAGCTCAAAAATTGAAATTGGAAATGGAAACAATAAAGAAAACAAAAACAGAGACAATCCTGGAGGTGGAAAACCAAGAAAAGAGAACAGGAACTACAGACATCAGTATCACAAATAGGATACAACAGATGGAAGACAGAATCTCAGGTGTGAAAGACTCAATTGAAGAAATAAGTACAACAACCAAATAAAATGAAGAATCTAAAAATTGTGCTCACCCACAACATCCAAGAAATCAAGGACTCAATGAAAAGATGGAATCTAAGAATTATAGGCATAGATGAAAGAGAAGACTCCCGACTCCAAGATCCAGGACACATCTTCAACAAAATCATAGAAGAAAAATTTCCAACACCTAAAGAAAGAAATGCCAGTAAAATTCCAAGAAGCATACAGACACCAACTAGAATAGACCAGAAAGGAAATTCCTCTCCCACATAGTGAATGAAACTCCAAATGTACAGAACAAAGAAGGAATATTAAAAGTTGTATGAGAAAAAGGTCAAATAACATATAATGGCAGACCCACCAGAATTACACCTGACTTCTCAGAAATTTTTAAAGCCACAAGGGCCTGGATGGATATCATACAAGCCATAAGAGACCGCAGGTGCCATCCCAGACTACTTTACCCAGCAAAACTTTGTATCAACATACACAGAGAAAACAAGACATACCATGACAAAAACAAATTTAAACAGTATGTAACCACAAGTCCAGCTCTACAGAAGATCCAAGAAGGAAAATTCCAACCCAGAGAAGATAACTACAACCAAGGAAACAAAAACCCCACTGCAGTTAAACCAAAAGAAATACACAACCACCACCTACATCAAAATAACAGGAAATAACAACTTATGGTCATTAATGTCTCTCAACATCAATGGACTCAACTCCCCAATAAAAAAGACACGGGCTTGCAGAATGAATGCCTAAACAAGACTCATCATTTTGCTGCATACAAGAAACACATCTTACTAACAAAGATAGACTCTACCTCAGAGTAAAGGGCTGGGAAAAGGTTTTCCAAGCAAAGGTTTTCTTCCCAAGAAGAAAGCTGGAGTAGCCATCCAAACAACAAATAAAATAGACTTTCAACTGAAATTAATCAAAAAGATAGGGAAGGGTACTACATATTTCGTAAAGGAAAAATTCCTCAAGATGATATCTCAATACTGAATATATATGCCCCAAATACAAGGGCACCCACATTAGTAAAAGAAACTCTTCTAAAGCTTAAACCACATACCAATCCCCACACATTAATAGTGGGAGACTTCAACACCCCACTCACACAAATGGACAGGTCATAGAGACAGAAACCAAACATAGACATGAGACTAACAGAGGTCATGAACCAAATGGACCTAACAGTTACCTACAGAATTTTTCACCCAAACAGAAAAGAGTACACCTTCTTTTCACCATCTCATGAATCATCTCCAATATTGATCATATAGTTGGACAAAGCAAACCTCCACAGATATAAGAAAATTGAAATAACCCCTTGTATCTTATGAGACTACCATGGATTAAAGCTGAACTTAAACAACAACAGAAATAACAAAAAGCCTACACAATCATGGAAACTGAATAACTCTACTCAATGACCATTGGGTCAAGGAACAAATAAAGAAGGAAAACAAAGACTTCCTAAAATCCAATGAAAACAAAGGCACAACATACCCAAAACTATGGGCCAAAATGAAAGCAGTGCTATGAGGAAAGTTCATAGCACTAAGTGCCTTCAAAATGAAAATTGTGACAGCTCATATTACCAGCTTACCCACAGAACTGGAAGAGCTAGAAAGAAAAGAAGCAAACACTCAAAAGAGGAGCAGAAGGCAGGAAATCATCAAACTTAGGGCTGAAATCAACAACTTAGAAACAAAAAAGAGCAATTCAAAGAATTAACAAAACACAGAGTTGGTTCTTTGAGAACATCAAGAAAATAGACAAACCCTTAGCCAAATTAACATGAAGGCAGAGGAAAAATACCCCAATAAACAAAATCAGAAATAAAAAGGGAGAATTAACAATAGACATCAAAGAAATCCAGAGACTGTTTAGGTCTTACTTCAAAAATCTGTACTCTACAAAATTTGAAAACCCAAGCAAAAGGGACAATTTTCTTGATAGATTCCACCTACCAAAGTTAAATCAAGATCAGATTAACAAATTAAACAGTCCTATAACCCCTAAGGAAATAGAAGCAGTCATTAAAAGTCTACCAAAAAAAAAAAAAAAAAAAAAAAAAAGGTCAGGGCCAGATGATTTAGCACAGAATTCTACCAGAACTTCAAAGAAGAGCTAATACCAAAACTCTTCAAACTCTTCCACGAAATAGAAAAAGAAGGAACATTGCCAAATTCATTCTGCAAGGGCACAGTCACCCTAATTCCTAAAACACACAAAGATCCAACAAAGAAAGAGAACTTCACACCAATTTTCCTCATGAACATAGAGGCAAAAAATCTTAATAAATTACCTGCAAACTGAATGAAAGAACACATCAAAAGTATCATACACCACATCAAGTAAGATTCATCCCAAGAACGCAGGGGTAGTTCAACATATGAAAATCCATCAATGGAATCCACTATATTAAAAAAGCTGAGATAAAAATACCACATGATCATTTCTCTAGATGCTGAAAAAGCATTTGAGAATATCCAACATCCCCTCAGGCTAAAAGTCCTGGAGAGAGCTGGCATACAAAGACCATACCTAGAAATAATAAAGGCAATATACAGCAAGCCAGTAGCCAGCATCAAATTAAATGGAGAGAAACTTAAAGCATTTCCTTTAAAATCAGAGACAATGCAAGGATGCCCAATCTTCCTATATCTCTTCAGCATAGTACTTGAAGTTCTGGCTAGAGCAATAAGACAACTAAAGGAAATCAAAGGGATACAAATTGGAAAGGAAAAAGAAGTCAAATTATCCCTATTTGGAGATGATTTGATAGCATATCTAAGTGATCCTCAAATTACCACCAGAGAACTACTACAACTGATAAACACTTTCAGCAAGGTGGCTGGATACAAAATCAATTTTAAAAAATCAGATGCCCTTCTTTATACAAAAGATAAATGGGCTGAGAAAAAATTAGGGAAACAACACCCTTCACAATAACCACAAACAATATAAAATAACTGGGGGTAATTCTAACCAAGCAAGTGAAAGACCTGCATGACAAGAACTTTAAGTCCTTGAAGAAAGAAATTGAACAGTATATCAGAAGATGGAAAGATCTCCCACGATCATTCATAGGTAGGGTCAACATAATAAAAATGGCCATCCTGCCAAAAGCAATATACAGATTCAATGCAATTCCTATCAAAATACCAACACAATTCTTTACAGACCTTAAAAGAACAATTCTCAACTTCATAGGGAATAACAAAAAACCCAGAATAGCTAAATCAATCCTGGACAAGAAAAAAAAAAAAAACATATGGAGGGATCACCATCCCTGATTTCAAGCTATACTACAGAGCAATAGTAATAAAAACATCATGGTACTGGTATAGAAACAGACCAGTGGATTAATGGAATCAAATTGAAGACCCAGAAATGAACCCACACACCTATGGTCACTTAATTTTTGACAAAGAAGCCAAATCCGTACAGTGGAAAAAGGACAGGATCTTCAAAAAAATGATTCTGATCCACTTCGATGTCGACATGTAAAAGAACGCAAATTGACCCATACTTATCACCTTGCACAAAACTTAAGTCCAAGTAGATCCAAGATCTTAACATAAAGCCTGACACACTAAATCTAATAAAAGAGAAAATGGGAAAAGGCTCGAACTCATTGGCACAGGTGACATCTTCCTGAACAGAACACCAATAGCTCAGGCTCTAAGAACAACAATCAACAAATGGGACCTCATGAAACTGAAAAGCTTCTGTAAGGCAAAGGAAACTGTCATTTGAACAAAACAGCAACATACAGATTGGGAAAAGATCTTTCCCAACCCCACATCTGACAGAGCATTAATATCCATAATTTACAAAGAACTCAAGAAATTAAATGCCAAGAAACCAAATAATCCAATCAAAAAATGGGGTAAAGAGCTAAACTGAGAATTCACAAAGGAGGAATCTCTAATGGTAGAGTGTAGGGAGTTAGATTAATACAAATTAGATTAGTAAATATCTAGGAGTTTCTGATACAGTCTCTTGATTCAGGGCATGAAGATCAACTTGGCTGTGAGCAATTAGCTCATCAGCTTGTTGAAAAACAAGAATGAAGCCAGATGAAAAGCAGGAAAGACTTAATGGACTGAAAAACAAGGTTGAAGTCAGAAAAACAGGAAAGACTTAATGGACTAAGAAACAAAGTATTTGGCCTGGCATTGTTTTCAGCTGCTAAGTGTGCAGAGCCCAAATTAAGCTGAAACAGGGGAAACAAGGAGAGATCCTATTTAAGGACAAGTGGATGGAGCCAAGAGGGTCCCCCATGCTATAGAGCTCCGATGCTAGCGAGTCCTGATGGAGAAAGTGCTGGTGGACTGATGGCCAGATCTCCCTGAGGCAGAAAGAAGCTGGTGAGCAGAGAAAGCCTCAGCAAGACAGCAAAAGGCCAAGGACTAAACCCTGTGGCTCAGCTTTTGCCTAGAAGGGTTTGACCTGTCCAAACAGTGGCCTGAACGGAACTGTGGCTGGCTTTGAGGACTGAGGCAGAGCAGCAGAGTTGCTAATACAAAGGAAATAAGTTGGCCTACAGATGGCTGAGGTCTCCCAGAGAGAAGAAAGCCTCAAGCCTTATTTAAGGGGAGACTGCCATAGCCAATTTACCCTGATGAATCTACATCTGAGATATTCCAGAAAAAGAAAGCTAAGTGCATTAAAGTGTCTACCACAGAGACTGTGTTCCTGATGACTGAGGACCTGCCCCAGAGACTGTATCCTTCTAAAAGGTTATGAAAATAGTTGTAATAGCTATCAATAGGTTTAGTGGATAGGTCATAGGGGTTGTAGGAATTTATAGGATTAGTATTTAAGAAATTGTTGGTATTTGTTATAAATGAATATTGCCAATAAATAATTATAGAATAATTTAAAAAGTTTGGTTTCAGTAGAGAGACACTTGAAGAAATGCTGAACATTCTTAATCGTCAGAGAAATGCAACTCAAGATGACTCTGAGATCCCATCTCACACCTGTCAGAATAGCTAAGATCAAAAACTCAAATGACAGCACATGCTGGCAAGGTTATGCAGAAAGGGGAACACTCCTCCATTGGGGTTGGGAGTGCAAACTTGTACAACCACTATGGAAATTAGTGTGGCAATGTCTTAGAAAACTTGGAATAGCTCTACCTCAAGACCCAGCCTTACCACTTCTGGGTATACAGCCAAACGATCCCTCACCAAACACAAGGACATCTCCTTATCTGTATTCATAGCAGCTTTATTTGTAATAGCTAGAAACTGGAAACAACCAGATGTCCCTCAACTGAAGAATATGTAAAAAATAAAAACAAAAACTGTGATATATTTACATAATGGAATACTACTCAGCTCTCAGAAACAAGGAAATCATGTAAATTGCAGCCAAATGGGTGGAACTAGAAAAGTTTATCCTGAGTGAGCTAACCCAGACTCAGAAAGGTGCACATGGCATCTATTCACTTATAATTGGATTCCAGCCATGTAGTACAGGATAACTATCCTACAACCAATACACCAAAAAGAACATGAACATAAACCTTGTTACCTGTTAGTGAGACACTTTGCCCTAATAGAGTTGCCATGTAGGCCCCCAGTGCAAGAGGAAGCTCTTAACACTCATATGACTGTTGAACTGAGTGAGGCTAATATGTAGAAGCAACCCATTCCCTGAGGAGTAGGATAGGTGGGAGAGGGGGGGGCAGGGACTGTGATGGAGATGTAACTTGAAGTAATAAACAAACAAACAAACAAAAGACATACCATGATTCAATAATTTTATGAAATTATTGCTATAATTTGATTTTGATAAAAATATATTTTCTTGGGTTAGATGCTCCTTTTATATGCTTAGCAATTATTTTTATGTTTTCTTTTTGAATTAACATTTATTTATTTATTCAAGTTACATATTGATAACATCCCCTTCCCTCCACCTCTCCAGTTCCCACCCTCCCACTATCTTTCCCCTCTCCTTCCTCTCCTTCTCCTCTCGTGAGGGGGGTCTGGGAGTCCCACCACATCAAAGCCCACTCAGTTCAAAGAGACATGATGGCTAAGAGCCTCCTTTTGCACTGGTTCTCAACATGACAGCCCAGCTAGAGTAAGGTATTTCACTAACAAGTACCATAGCCCATGACAGATGCTGCCCCCCTCCCATCACTTGCAAAAGGATCTATATGAAATCCAAGTTACCTATCATTTCTATATGTGTGGGGGGCCAAGGTCTGATATATATATATATATACTTTTTTTCTTTTCTTTTCTTTTCTTTTTTTTTTTTTTTTGATTAGTGTTTCAGTCTCTGTAAGCTTCTAGGGACCTAGTTTGATTTTTTTCTGCTGATCTTCACGTGGTATTCTTGTCCAAGTTGTTCTGTGTCTCTCTATTCCTCCTACCTCTCTTATACAGGACTCCTAGAGCTCCTCCTAATATTTAAATGTGTGTCTCTGAATCTGTTTTGATTCTCTGTTGGGTAGAGTTTCTTGCAGGATAGTTGTGCTAGGTTCCCATTCCTTTGTGTCTGTGGATTGTAAGATAGTTATCCTGTACTAAATGGTTAAAACACAGTTATAAGTGACTCCATGCTATGTATATCTTTCTGAATCTGGGTTAGCTCACCCAGGATGGGCTTTTCTAGTTCCATCCATTTGGTTGCAAACTTCATTATTTCCTTGTTTCTGAATGCAGAATAGTATTCCATTGTGTAGATGAACCACAGTTTTTTAATCCATTCTTCAGCTGAAGGACATCTGGTTGTTTCCAGTTTCTAGCTATTACAAATGAAGCTGCTATGAATGTAGTGAAGTGGATGTCTTTGTGGTTTGGTGAAAAATCTTTTGGGTATATGCCCGGGACTGGTATGGCTGGATCACTGGGGAGAACTATCCCTACTTTTCTGAGATATCATCAAACTAACTAAAAGGCAGAGAGAAAATATCCAAATCAACAAAATCAGAAATTAAAAGAGGGAAATAACAACATAGACTAAAGAAATCCAAAAAACCATTAGGTCTTACTTCAAAAACCTACACTCCTCAAAATTGTAAAACCTAAGTGAAATGGAAAATTTTCTTGATAGAGTCCAAGTACCAAGATTAAATCAGGATCAGGTAAACAAATTAAACAGTCTTAAAATCTCTAATGAAACAGAATCAGTCATTAAAAGTTGGTTTTAGCCAGGGTCAGATAGTTTCAGCACAGAATTTTACCAGCCCTTCAAAGAAGAGCTAACACCAATACTCCTCAAACTCTTCCACAAAGTAGAAACAGAAGGAACACTGTCCAACCCATTCTCTGGGGCTACAGTCACCCTGATACCTAAACCAAATAAAAACCCAACAAGAAAAGATAATTTCAGACCAATTTCCATTATGAACATCAATTGAAAATACTTAATAAAATACTTGCAAACCGAATCCAAGAATACATCAATAGTACACACCATGATCAAGTAGGTTTCATCCCAGGGTTACAGGGGTGGTTCATCATATGAAAATCCATCAACATAATCCACCATATAAACAATCTGAAAGGGAAAAACCACATGATCATCTCATTAGATGCCAAAAAATCATTTGACAAAATCCAACACCGCTTCATGTTAAAAGTCTTGGAGAGATAAGGCATACAAGGATCATACCTAAACATAATAAAGGCAATAAACAGCAGGCTGATAACCAACATCAAATTAAATGAAGAGAAACTTAAAGCATTTCCATTAAAATCACGGACAAGACAAGTATGCCCACTCTCTCCATTTCTCTTCAATATAGTTCTTGAAGTTCTAGTTAGAGCATTAAGATACCTTAAGGAAGGAAATCAAGGGGATACAAATTGGAAAGGAAGAAGTCAAAGTATCTCTATGTGCAGATGATATGATAGTATACATAAATGACTCTAAAAATTCCACCAGAGAACTACAGCTGATAAGAAGCTTCAGCAAGCTGGCTGGATACAAAATTAATTCTAAAAATTAGTAGTCTTTCCTTACTTACACAAAAGACAAATGGGCTGAAAGAAATTAAGTAAACAATTCCCTTCACAGTTGCCACAAATAATATAAAATACCTGTGGGTAACTCTATCCAAGCTTGTGAAAGACCTGGATGATAAGAATTTCAAGTCCTTGAAGAAAGAATTTGAAGAAGATATCAGGAAATGGAAAGATCTCCCATGGTCATGGATAGGTAGGATCAACATAATAAAAATGGTCACCCTACTGAAAACAATAAACAAATTCAATTAAATTCCTTCAAAATGCCAACACAATTCTTTTTTTTTCATGTTTATTTATTACTTCAGGTTACATCTCCATCACAGTACCCTCTTTCCACCCCTCCCCATCCTGCCCTCCCACCCTCTTCCCCTATCCCTTCCATCCCATTCCTCCAGAGTGGAGTGTCCCTACCTTTCAGTCCCCCACCCCAGTTCAGCAGTCATATGAGGACCAAGAGCCTCCTCATACTACTCAGCCATCAGAAACAATGAAATCATGCAACTTGCAGCCAAATGGATGGAACTAGAGAAGCGCATCCTGAGTGAGTTAACCCAGACTCAGAAGGATGTACATGGCATCCATTCATTTATAATCTAATTTTAGCCATAGAGTAAAGGATAACTATACTACAGCCAATGCACCAAAGGGAACAGAAACATACCTGTCCATGAGACATTTTGCCCTAGTGGTGCTGCTTTGTAGTATTCCATTGTGTAGATGTACCACAGTTTTTTTTTTTTTAATCCATTCCTCAGTTGAGGGACATCTGGGTTGTTTCCAGTTTCTAGATATTACAAATAAGGCTGCTATGAACATAGATTAGGAAACGTCCTTGTGGTTTGGTGAGGAATCATTTGGATGTATACCCAGAAGTGGTATGGCTGTGTCTTGAGGTAGAGCTGTTACAAGTTTTCTAAGATATGACCAGACTGATTTCCATAGTGGTTGTACAAGCATGCACTCCCATCAGCAATGGAGGAATGTTCCCCTTTCTCCACAACCTCACCAGCATTTGCTGTCATTTTAGTTTTTGATCTTAGCCATTCTGACAGGTGGCCAACACAATTCTTTATAGACCTTGAAAGAAAAATTCTCAACTTCATATGGAAAAACAAAAAATCCCAGAATAACTGAATCAATCCTGTACAATAAAAAAACAAAAAACAAAAAAACATATGGAGGGATTACTATCGCTGATTTCAAGCTATACTACAGAGCAATAGTAATAAAAGCAGTATTGTACTAATATAAAAACAGACCAGTTGATCAATAGAATTGAATCAAAGTCCCAGAAATAAACCCACACACCCTATGGGTCACTTAATTTTTGACAAAGAAGTTAGAACTGTGCAATGGAAAAATGGAAAGTATCTAACAAATGATGCTAATCTAACTGGATGTCAACATGTAAAAGAATGCAAGTAGACCCATGCTTGTCATCCTGCACAAAACTTAAGTTCAAGAAGTTCAAGTGGATCAAAGATGTCAACATAAAACTGGACACACTAAATCTAATAGAAGAGAAATTTGGGGAAAGCCTTGAACTCATTGCCACAGGTGACAACTTCCTGAACAGAAAACCAATAACTCAGGCTCTAAGACCAACAATCAATAAATGGGACCTTATGTTGTTGAAAATCTTCTGTAAGGCAAAGAACACTGTCATCAGAACAAAATGGCAGCCTACAGATTGGGAAAAGATCTTTACCCTACATCTGACAGAGGGTTAATATCCAATATATATATATAAAGAACTCAAGAAATTAAACACCAAGAAACCAAATAATCTAATCAAAAAAATAGGGTACAGAACTAAATGGGAATTCACAAAAGAAGAATCTCTAATGGGCAAGAGACAGTTGAAGAAATGATCAAAATGATAGGAGGGTGGGGCTGGGAGGGGTGGAGGGAGAGGGCTGTGATGGAGATGTAACTTGAACTAATAAATATTAAAAAAATCCTTCCCTCATCAGGGAAATGCAACTCAAATCAACCCTGAGATTTCATCTCACACCCCTCAGAATGGCTAAGATTCAAATTTCAAGTGACATCACAGGCTGGTGAGTATGTAGAGAAAGGGAACACTCTTCCATTGCTGGTGGGAGTGCAAGCTTATACAATCTTTGTGCTTTTCAATGCATTTTTTTAAATACCATAGATGTTTAAATCTTAGAATAAAATCTATAAGATTTAGATGTGGAAAATGGGGAGAGAGAAGAGAGAAATCAACAGAGAGAGAGGCTTAGAGTTACACTACCAAACATTTCACGACAATCTATTCATTTGTCTTGACAAATGACAAAATCAGAAGTAATGGTAACCCTAAATTATATGAAACATAATAGATTTGTTTTTTAAACAATACTGAAAATGAGAGATTCTTTGTGGGGGGATGACTCCCATAAATCCTACTTCATGTTACCAACACTTGTTCCCTTGATAGAGAAATTTAGAGCCCACATTTGAAGATTAATATCTGACAACCACACCTAGTACACCCTATGATCTAACTAATGTCTTTGTTTTTCTTAGAAGTTGTATGTTGAACACTTAACTCTCTAAGTAAAAATGTTTTAGGAAGTAGGTTTTGGATGTGATTGGCTCATAACACAGAACTCTCATGGGTGGAATTGATGTATTATTGAAGAGGCCAAGGAGAGACTCCTTAACCCTTCTTCCATGGGAGGTTAATATGAAAATCATTCCATCTGTGAACTAGAGAGTGATTTTTTACAAGACACCATGTTGTTAGTGCCTTCATCTTTGATTTCTCCAAAACTGAGATAAGAAGAAAAAATTTTATCATTGAAAAGCTTTTCAGGGGGGAGAGGAGGAGTGTTTGGTTTGCTTTTTTGTTTTTTTTTTTTGGGGGGGGGTTGTTATATCTGTCTGAAAAATTAAGATAATGCATCAATACCAAGTTTTCTTGCCCATTAGACTAAATAAGTCTGCAGCATTTGTTCTTGTCTGTCTTTCAGAGTTACCTAATAGAAATAAAAATCAATCCCAATGTGTCCTTATTTGGTAACATGCTCTCTGATCAGAAGGTGATCTTTCTGTTTAGTTTCTCCTGCTCTCTTTCTTTCTCATGATACCTGGAATCACCTCATCATACTACCAATGAATGTGTACCTCCTCTCTTCATCTTCTTTAATAAGAAACCAAACTAAGACAATGAATGGATGATTTGCCATTAATGCACTATACTAGAGACAACCATCTTTCTTTTTCTGGTTTCTGTCCCTGATTTTTATCATCAAAGGTAGTTATGAATGGTATTCATATTGTAGGTACTAAGCAAATTATTACTTTTTTGTTATGTCTACTAACAGCTCTGCTCATTCAAGAAAATATACCAAGCACATCCCTTTTAATGATATATATATATATATCATTTCATTTTGTTTTGATTGGCATATAAGCAGAATGCACCTATTTATAGGATACACAGTGATATTTAATACATATTCAAAATAATGTTTAGATGATAATATTTAGAATGTCCTTTACTCATCTTAAACAGCTATCATCTTTTTGTGATGAAGATACCAAAATTCCTCCAATTGATTAATCTAATAATTGTCATCAGAATTAATTCTTCCTAAATGTGACATTGTACCCATTAAGCCCTCTATCTTGTCCTCCTTCCAGCTGATAAACAGTATCATTCCCTGCAAATCTATGAGATGAGGGTTTTTTAGATTCCACAAATGAGTGAGATCAGGTGAATGCCTCTATTGTTTATGTGTTTTGTTCTAAAAATACCAAAAAAGGACATAATCTATATTCTCAAAGCCTCATAGTATGTAAAGCCAAAAGACTTATTAAATGGTGGCTTACATTATACATAAATGGTTAAAATGTCCTCAATAAAAGTCTTAAAATACATAAAATAACATCTTTCTTGTCTCCATGTCCATTTTTAGTGTTTTACTATGGCCTTCTTTTTCTTTGTGCAGGAAGAGAGTGATTAGAAAATATCAATAACAATGGATACAGGCCTTAAATCACACTCTGAGATGATTATAATACATCATCTTTGAAAGACATCATAATGCCATGATTACATGTCTTACCTCAGGCAGATACTAGGCAGAGAGCAGGAGAGAACCATCACAGTCCTTCATCAACACTAAGAAAACAGCTTAAACTCCTGGTGGGGCAATGGAAGCATTCCAAAGGCACAAAACACTTGCTTGTTTGTTTCTGCTTTTTATTTTAATCTTTACTCATTAAAATTAAAGGTTCCAGGGAACATTCTATTCAGCAACCAGAAAGTTGCAAAATCTACATAAAGAGATGTAGTGACTTACCAGATTAGCTATCATTGTTCTTGTAGAATTAAGTTAGATAAATCAATGACAGACAGATGAAAGATAGATAGACAGACAGATAGATGGTAGATAGATTATGGATAAATTATAGACAGACAGACAAACAGACATGGATGGATGGATGGATGGATGGATGGATGGATGGATGGGATGGATGCATGGGTGGATGGATGGATGGATATTTAGATTGATAGATTATAGAAAGATAGAGCACATACATACATATATACACATATGCACATATAGTCACTAACATATGCATGTAGACACATAAAGATATATGCTGAAGGACATAGAAGACAGAAGAAATTCATAATTTCTTTCCCATCTTCAAATGTAGGAACAAAATTAGAATTAATTAAATGCAATTAAAAGTTATTTCCAATTTAGCTATTTTCACCAATTTAGCTACTTTGCAATGAAGATTTTGTCAGTGGATAGAAGAAAATATATTGTTATGAGAAATCTATTAATAGCCTCACCATTGCTCTAGTTTACATTTCTATTAAGGTGATAAACACCATTTCACAAAGTAATATCAGGGAGGGAAGAATTTATTTCATTTTATACTTCCAAGTCACAGTCCATCATTGAGGAAAATAAGAACATGGATTCAACCAGGAACTAAAGCAGTAACCATGGAGAAACACTGATTACTAGCTCCCTCTTGGCTCCTGTTCTGTTAGGCCTTCTCACATCACCCACACTCACATGGTAGGGATGGTGCCACTTGGCAGGGCCCTCTCACATTTGTCAGGAAAATTCTTCACAGATTCGGTCAAAGGTTAATCTGATTGAGGCAAATCTTCAGCTGAGATCCCTTCTTTCCAGATTACTCTGGGGTGTACCAAGTTGACAGTAGAAACTACCAAGGACAGCCATGATCATAGCTAAAGATAACAATCTTATGTTATGAAATAATGGAAGCTAGAAAAAGGAGAAAAGTGGCAACTACTTTGTCATAATAAAAGAAAAAATTCTATTTCTCTTGAACAGTTTAATATTGAACTATTGGCCAGATACAACCTGAGTTTATGCTCCTGGGATTAGGGATTAAAGGGGCATAAACTTGAAATTCAACTAGCAATTGCACCAAATTAGAAATTGAAAAGGATCTATTAGAATGATCACATTACCATGAACACTCTGTAAATAGTGAGATAGATAACATAAAAGTAATCCTTCTTGTCCCATATAATGTGACTTTAGTCAGCAAGAATATGAATCTATCTACATTTACACACACATACACACACAAACACATCAGTTAGTATAATCCACAAACCAGGATAGAATATTTTTAGTCCATGTGCAAAGTCAGACGTAATAACTAGTTTCCAAAGTTAAATGGAATACAGCATCACACAAAGATGAGATTCATATCACAAGGTATTTTACATCTTTGCATTATTGCTAACTGAAGGACAGGAATTATGTTTATAGAGTATGTTCAATTTTTATTTTTCCATTGTACATTAAAAAGCAAAAACAAACTCATTCTCATCTATTTAGTAGGCTCAGTATAGTCAAACTCATAGAAACTACATACTTTGCACAATTTTCTGTTATTATTTCAAAAGGGGAGACGTTTGAAGTTTTCTAAGTAGATATAATTCGGGACACTTAATTGCATGTTGAGGTAAGGGAAATAAATAATGAGTTTAGCAAACTTCTCCAATTTGTACTAAGTAAGGGAAGTAGCTTGAATTAATGACTATGTCAAAGTCAATGCCATCTTTTTTCCCTCTTGAGCGTGTTCAGAACCTAACAGTAGGCTAATAAAATGTTGCCTGGAAGCCGTCATTAGAGAAACTGCTTTACTAAATAAGAATGTAAATAAGAAAGAGTCACAATTTGTAGTGTATTGATTGTTTTAAGGGATTATTTCAAACTACAATTTACATAAACTAATTAAGAACAAACCCAACTAACTTGCTTCCACTGATAAAATGAAGCCATGGGCTCCTATCACTGAAGAGCAATGCTGCAAAAGTTTTTAGATGTTCACTCGGCAAGTCTACCACAAAAAGTTCACTATAAAAATGGTTCCATTCCACAATGCTGATACCATATTCACTCTAACATATATACAAATTAAAGAAACAATAAGAATTCTCTACACACAAATACACATGTCTAAGTATGTAGCTTTTCTTACTAGTTATCAAAGAAGAAATAAATATAAATTGTTTTACTCTTTTCTAGATTCTGTAAGCATATTGTAACTGTCCAATAACAAAGGACCCAATGTAATTTTGTTTTTAGTTTCAAGTTTGTTTTGTTTTTTGTTGTTGTTGTTGTTGTTGGTTTGGTTTGGTTTGGGGGGGTTTTGTTTTGTTTTTTTGTTTTTACAGTAAAGCTTATTAAAAAGAATATTTCAGTCCCTAAAGGCATTGTAGATGTGACTGTTGTGTCACATGTGCATCAGTAGGTAGCAGAGAGAAGAGAGACTATGTCTACATTCATTGTTCTGACTTATGAACATCTGAATGAACAGGAGCCTAACATTTTCTGAAACAAGCAAGCCTGAGACCACCACCAGTTTGGCACCAGGGGGCCTGAAAAGGGAGCTAGCCTTTGATGAGCACCAGATAGACTTCCAGGACAGGAGGCAAGCCAGAAACTAGAAGAACCCTGCCTGGCACCACAGACCCTTGGAAGATGGCCACTCAAGAGAGACCTGGGGAAGGAGTGAGACCAAGACAACCACCAGTCTTGGTACCATGGGGCCTGGACAGGGAGCTATCCTAAGATAAACACCAGTCTGGTGGCATGAAGGTCTGGGGGTCAGACCATACTGAAGATCACCCCACAATGTTCAATGCACAAGTAGGCATAGCACTCCTGAGTCAAGCCCAGACACTCCAAGACCCTGGGCAATACTAAGAGGAGCAAGAAAGTGGTGGAGAAATGGAAGAGAAAGAGAAACAGAAGGATGTGGACACAATGAAGAGAGACAGAACTGCAGACTTGAGGATAGTTAGAAACAACCTGATGTGAGTAGGCAGTGATGCCACCTAGGATCATGGTGGAGTCCTGGCCTCTGCTGTCTCCAAGGGCAGCAGGGGTCTGTTACCACCAAAAGCCAGGTGGTAATAACTGGTCTGGGCCAGTCCACCCAGGAACACATTGATGTCTTAGAAATTTACAGAACTAGACCAACCCCAACCTGAGCATCATGGGAGAACTGGTCCTAGAGGCATGAGAGTAGAAGAACTGGTCCTGCCCCTAACTAGCTGTAGTACACAGGAGAGCAGACCCTGCAAATTTCAGGAGTTTTGAATGAGCTGGCCCCAAACATGCAAGCTTGGGAGAGCTGGCCCTACCACTCATCTCCCTGTGGTGGCATGGACAAGGGAGCAATATCTTCCTCTCCCTCATCCCTTATCATCAATAGCAGGTGGGAAGCCTGGCCCTTGGGTTGTGAGAGCAGGAGAGCTGGTCCCATCTTCCACCATCTGCAGCACTTGGGAGAGCAGGCCCTGCAATTCTCCTGGGCAGCACAGTATAGTTGTCCCTGGATGTGGGGGTTGTGAGTGAGCCAGCCCTGACGGTGTGAGTGTGAAAGAACCAACCCATCCTTGTTTTGTACTGATGTTGTCGAGGGAGAGATCCTCCCCTCACCCAATTTTTCCCTCACCATCACTGGAGGACAGGAGATCTGGCCCTGAATGAGTCACAAGAACAAGAGGACTTTCCCTGTCTTCATATGCTGCAGTACTTGGGAGAGCAGGCCCTGCACTTTGCCTGGTAGCACAACCTGGGGGTTGTGTGTGAGCCATCCCTGAGGGAATGAGGATGTGGGAGCCAGCCATACCTTCTTTCTGCTTTGTGGTGGTGTTGGCCAAAAAGAGATCCCTTCCACTCTTTTTTGCCCTCGCCAGGTAGCAGGCAGGAGAGTTGTCCCTGATAGGATCATGAGAGCAGGAAAGCTGGCCTAGCCCCTCACCTGCTGTAACATTTGGGAGAGCAGGCCCTGTATGTGGGGGTTGCAGGCCCAGAACCAGGGCTTTGAATTGGCCTACCCCATATTTACCCTAGGGATGAACTGCTGGAGTGTATGAAGAGGCCAGTTCCACAGACCCAAAACTACAGGATCTCCAGGATGCAGGGCAACAACAGGCTATATGAGAGGAGTTCCAGTGAGGATCCAGTATTGAGAAATGAGGAGAAGCCAGAGGCCTCATACCAGACCAACGAGTCATTGTAATGAACATTTGCAAGCAAAAAGGTATAGAAAAAAGAGAATATTTTGGGACACACTATAGCTTCCACAGTGAATTTTTTTTTTTTCTGTTGGGAGAGGTTGCAAGGGTGGAGGACCAGTCTGAGGGGAAGTAGGAGATAGTGGGAACAGGGTGCATGATGTGAAATTCACAAAATTAAAAAAAAAACAATAAAATGTTTTTTAAGAATATTTTGAATGTGGCAAATTAAAACTTTTCAAAAAGTCAGAATTTTGAACATAAATGCTTTCCACAAATAGGAAAATGATGAATAAAAACAAAACCAATACTAGAGTTTGTGACTATTAAGGAATCATTTTAATACATTTTTTTTGAGGAATGTAAAATTAATGAGAGATTCAGCAATTTGAGCCTGTCGTAATGTAGAGCTTCTACAATCAAATGATGGTTCTACTCAGGATAGATTAGAGACGAGGAGAGAATTAAGACAGCACCGATTCTACTAATCAAATTACGTAGCTGAGCAGCAGGCAAATACCAGGAAATGAGGGTCTGAAGCCTGCTCTTTCCAGGACATTCTTGTTAATGAACTAATGGTACTTTTTGAAATTGAGGACACAACAGTTCCTATTCAAAAAAGAAAATGCACACATTATGTAAGGAAGACCTTCTCTTGGAAAGAAACTGCCACGGTACTGATCGGAATCACCATGTCCCACTAAGTAACAAAAGTTCCCTTTAGCCACTGGAGAAATCTGTGCATTCTTAAAAGAATGTTCTAAAAGAAAATATTTTCTAAAACCCCTGAATTTTCCTCTATTTTTCATTTCTTGATGACCTGTCCATTGTTGTGAATGGGGTGTTGAAGTCTCCCACTGCTAGTGTATGCTGATCAATGTGTGGTTTAAGCTTTAGAAGAGTTTCTTTTACAAATGTAGGTGCCCTTGTATTTGGGGCATAGATATTCAATATTGAGATGTCATCTTGATGAATATTTCCTTTAACGAATATGTGGTCCCCTTCTCTATCTTTTTTGATTAACCTCAGTTGAAAGTCTAATTTATTTGATATTAGGATGGCTACTCCAGCTTGCTTCCTGGGCCCATTTGCTTGGAAAACTTTTCCCCAGCCCTTTACTCTGAGGTAGCATCTATCTTTGTTAGTGAGATGCATTTCTTGGATGCAGCAAAATGATGGGTCTTGTTTATGGATCCATTCTGTAAGCCTGTGTCTTTTTATTGGGGAGTTGAGTCCGTTGATGCTGATGGATATTAATGACCAAATTTTATTATTTCCTATTATTTTGGTGTAGGTGGTAGTTGTGTGTTTCTTTTGGTTAAGCTGCAGTGGAATTTTTTGTTTCCTCTGTTTTCTTGGGTGTAGTTATCTTCTCTGGGTTGGAATTTTCCTTCTAAAATCTTTAGGACTGGATTTGTGGGTAGATACTGTTTAAATTTGATTTTGTCATGAAATATCTTGTTTTCTCCATCTATGTTGATAGAGAGTTTTGCTGGGTATAGTAGTCTGGCTGGGCATTCTCTGAGGGCTTGTAGAACATCTGTCCAGGCCCTTCTGGCTTTTAAAGTTTCTGAGGAGAAGTCAGGTGTAATTTTGATGGGTCTGTCATTATATGTTACTTGACCTTTTTCTCTTACAGCTTTTAATATTCTTTCTTTGTTTATACATTTGAAGTTTCAATTATTATGTGGTGAGAGGAGTTTCTTTCTGATCTAATCTATTTGGTGTTCTGTACACCTCTTGGAATTTTATTGGCATCTCTTTTTTTTAGGTTTGGAAGTTTTCTTCTATGATTTTGTTGAAGAAGTTCCCTGGACCTTGGAGTCGGGAATCTTCTCTTTCATCTATGCCTATAATTCTTAGGCTCTGTCCCATTTTAACTTGTGTTTCAGAAGAGCCCACACAGCATCTAAGTCAGCAGAGACAAAGGAAACATGATTCACTGGATCATGTAAGTGGCTATTTCTCAGATATAGAATACCTTAGGGTTTCCATTACTGTGAAGAGACACCATGACCTTGACAACTCTTATAAAGGAAAACATTTAATTGGGGCTGGCTTAACAGTTTCAGAAGTTAGGTCTGTAATCATCATGGCAGGAAGCACCGCAGCCTGCAGCAGACATGGTGCTGGAAAAGGACCTGTGTATTTTATGTTGATCCACAGCAGCAGAGAAAATATTGTGAGCCATGAGGCCTGGTTTTGAGCTTCTGAGATCTCAAAACCCACCCTCTAGTGACACACTTCCTCCAACAAAGCCCCAGGTACCCCCATCAAGGCCACACCTCCTAATAGTGTCACTCTCTATGAGCCTGTGGAATCCATTTTCATCTAAAGCACTGTGAAGAAATAGAACAATGGTTGACAGGTACATGATCAGTTCACACTTCCATCTTTTTTCTCAAATATGCGCCCAAAACATTAGCGATTAAAAGCTGGAGATATAGGTCATTTGGTCGCATGGCTGCTTAGCATGTATGGTCTTGGATTTGAGGTCTGAATGGCAAAAAAATAAAAATGAAATAAAATAAAAAAAATCAAGCCTGATAATGCATACCTGTAATCTCAGAATGTGAAAGGTAAACAGGAAGGAGCCTCAGGAGGTCAAGATCATTCTGCGTTTGAGTTTCAGGCCAGCCTGGAAAACGTGAGATCCTGTGTTCTAAAGAACAAAAAGAAGAGAGGAAAAACAAAGAACAATAAAAAAGAGACAGTCTACAGAGAATATATTTTGAGGCTTTAAGTACATTCTCTTCTGACTGCCTTGCTGGAATCCCAAAGGAGACAGTCAGGCTGTATTACTGTCAACTCCAGTAAGATTGCCAGTGACATGGAGACTTGAGTTGTTGAAAAATGTATGGAGTCTACCCTTTCTTTCAACCCAACATTTAACAAAGCTTTCTGAATATATTACATATGGCATGTATCAACTTCTGACATTTGGCCAATAGTGACAGATATAAATTCAACTTGGAAAATTGGATGTGAAAGGTATACTAACCCATTAACAATTTTTATTACTTAACATTAACAACAATACACAAGTAATAGAGTGTGACACAGTCAGTGAAGAGATTGAAACCATTGTCAGCATCAAGATTTCAATGTTGGAGCTTAGTGCATAGAACTAGAGCTTTCTGTGCTTTCTAGAGTTATGGACGGAGCATTGTCAGTGTTCTTCAGGACCTTGACATACACACACCATAGTCAGAAAATGAAGATCGTAGCAGCGGGAGAAGTGTGAAGCATTACTGCTAAAGCAAACTATTTTCATTGGAAAAGCAATCTACCAGTGATTAGATAACATTGTTCATCATGTTATAGACCTGTTGAGCACAACCAGGGCAGTATACAAAGAACACACAGATAGCAAATACCTCCTTCAAGCAAGCTACCCCACTTCAAATATCTGCAAACAAACAAACAAAAAAAATCAATAAAAATGCATAACAAGGTACATGTGGCTTGAAACTCAAAAGGTCTCCAAAGGCAATATAGTAAGTTTGGACCCCAGAGTGCCACCTGTGGAAGGAAGTGGGGCCCTTAGTAGGTGGGGCCTTGTGGCAAGAGTGTCTTGAAGAAGACATTAGAGCGCTAACCCCTCAGTGAGTGTTCTCATGTGCTCTTCTTCCTCTTCTCAAACCCTCTCTCTCTTTCATTCCCCCCTCTTTTCCTTCCTCCTTCCCTCTTTCTCCCTCTGTCTCTCCTCCTTCCATCTTACTCTGTTCCTTCCCCTCCTCCTCCTTTCTCTCTGTTCTTGTCTTCCTCCTCTGTCATATTCCCACTAACAGGATATTCTGCTCCTCATTGGCCCAAAATAGCAAAGCCAAGTGAAACTTCATGTATTATGAGCCAAAAATGAATGTTTCTTCTTTTAAGTTGTTTTATTTTAAAACTAGCATAGTTCATAATAATATAAACATGGAAGAAACCTTTTCCTTAGCTCCTATTTGGAAAACACTTGAATTTCAGAATTCTTCTGAATTCTTACTAGCTTTATCGTAGCAACACAAATCTAACCAGCACACATAGAAACAGACTACTGTAAATAAATGAATAAATAAGTAACAGAAAATGTGCTGAAGGTGATTATCATTACTGTTTAGAATATGAGCTTCCCACTAAATAAGAGATAACTGACTGGGCAATAGGACTCAGACTGAAAAAGGAGACAAGTGAATCTTGGGTGTTTTATGCATGAAAGGAATTGATTCAGCAGATACTCACCGTTAGAACATGATGCTTCCAGTGGAACTTGCAAAAGCTTTACCTCTGCCCTGGCCCAAGGGAGCAAAGGTTGCTATGAGACACTTGAAATGTAGCTAATATGACTAAGAAAGTGAATATGAATTTTATTTAATTTTAATTAGTTAAGTTTTAAATTTAAGTGACCACATGAGGCCATTAGAGAGTGGGGAATCACTAAAGCTTTAGCAGAGAAAGACAGGACACAAACTGATTTTAAGGTGCATGAATTTGGCAGAATAATTCGGGGACTTTTAAAAAGAAATGAGATAGTTTCTCAAGAGCTTAATTGAATTGGAGAAGTTGACAAATTTGAAATGATACCCCTCCAATCACAAACATGATGGACTGCTCCATTTAGAACTTTTAATTTTAAATGTCTCTTAACAGAGCTATCTAAACTAATAGCAACATTGTTCATAGCAATCAAAAAAAGAAGCTTCACAAATGTCCAATTTTGTCATGCCTATGGAAATGCATGTAATACATAGTCAAAGAGCTGTAGTCGTTTACAGCAATACAAATGATAGCAAATAAACAAAAACTCAATATGAAATACACAATATTATAGCATTCATAACGTATAAACACAGGTCAACATAGTGGACTATTTATGCACATAGTAAAACAGAAACACAAATAAATAAGAGTGGAGAAGATAGGAGGATGGATTCAGATATGGAACAAATGATGTTGCTTCATGGGGTATTTATAGGACAATTATTAATATGATTACTTCCTAATGGTGGATTTATAGATATTTGTTTACTTTATAATTCCATATTCTAATGGAATGTCTACCTTTTATACTTTTCAAGAAGTATGGCACAGTAAACACAAAAAAGTATACCAAATTTAATGCAAACTAAAACTAAAATCATAAACATTCAAATCTACAGAGATGACCAATACAAACCCATGACCTCAAATTCTTTGTACATGCTTTTAGTATTTGTCATTCAAGACTAGAGCCAGTCTAATTCATTTCTGTAGAAATTGATATTAAATTATTGCCAGTATTTATATAATAGTTAATTGGTCCATGGTGTTAATACTTAACCCAACATTATAAATAAACACAAAGACACCTGACAGATTTCAGTAACCCTTAGCCTGGATTGTGCAATCTTGCCTACTGCTATACTAGCTTCTAATGCTATTCCCCAAATAAGACCCCAATATATACATATGTCCCCTTGGGATGTTATTCTCCACACTATTTTAGAGACCAAATGAAAGAATAACAAATAAGCAGTCATTATTCCTGAAGAATATAGCTTTCAGTGTTGACTGACAATAATAATATTTAAAGTATATATATGTATATATATATATGTGTGTGTATGTATAAAGATATATCATTTGAAGAGTCACCAGAAAACTATCCTTTGTATTGAGTAAAAGACATAAAAGCTTAGCTACTCAGGGAAAGAAAAAAACAGCAGAATAAAACTACTGCTGCTGACAATTTAGAATTTGTTGTTTTATATATAGGGCTGTTTTCCCTGTGTACATTCTGAGATGACTAAGCCTTACTAACTACACAGAGAAAAATCATCATAATTTATATCATCACATTGCCCTAATGCCTAATGTTTCACTGCTGCCATCCATTAGGTTTTTATGCTGTACACACTCATCAGTTTTAACACCATTAACTACCTTAAGTTTTGTCAAAAGTCATAAATACTGTGCTATATTAAAAACCCTAGGTGTCTTATTCTTTAACTTTTGTTACATATATGTAGCTATGTTATCTCAGAAAATTAAAAAGAAAGCATTTAAAATAATAAATAAAATGAAAATTAATGGTTGAAGAAAATTTCCTATAGCCTGGTTATACTTTATACTCCTTGCTAGTTATTTATTATCCTGTCTTTCATGTGCATAATTTCATGTCAATGGTGAGTGCACTTTCATTGGCTGCTATCAAAATTTCCAATGATAATATTCTAAAACAAGGTGAGCTTGTTAAATCAAAGGTAGTGGTAATCACAGAAATGTGATTCCTGATTAACAAAAGGAACCACTCAATCTCTCAATATAGAGACTTCAAAATATATATACAAATTTTTAAGTACTAAATAGTCAGTATTATGAGTTCCATGTGTGTTATAAAGCTTATAAATTTCTAGGGATCATGTAAAATTCTTGGCATATGTTGCCTAGGTTACTTTTAAAAAGTACAGATATCAAAAGTTGTGTCCCATCCAATATTTTAAATATAAAAACATCCACATGTCTAACATAATTTCCCAGCCTACCCACTCAATGGTACAAACTACACAGGTAGGGTGAATAGCTTACAGGAGGATTTGGCAAATATTTCTGAACTACTGTGACTGATTCATTGTAAACTTTATAACCTATTATTCTGGTTATCCTTAAAGGTATCATTTTATCATAAATTCAGACCAGAAAATATTTTTAGTGTCTGTGACTTCAGTATGATATATTTAGTAAACACATTGTAGAATAACTGCTTGGATGTGTGTGAGTGTGTGTGTGTGTGTGTGTGTGTGTGTGTGTGTGTGTGTGTGTGT
>CAJQZJ010032991.1:2580878-2592815 GCA_907164525.1 Lophiomys imhausi | reverse complement strand
GTGTGTGTGTGTGTGTGTGTGTGTGTGTGTGTGTGTGTGTGTGTGTTTTAGTATTGTTTGTTTTTTATTTTAAATTATCAATTTTAAGGTTCAATGAGTTCAGTCATCTCAGGGGCAGACGGAAGATGCAGAACAGAACTCTTACCTGCTCTCTCTGAAGCGTCCCACATTTGTTAGTTATTTACTCGCAGATTCCTGGATGACTTTGTTGTGATTGGTTTAGAATAGAAGAGGGCGGCATTATTTGTAAGGTTGAAAACTGCAGCATTTAGTGGAGAGAGGACAGACTATCAGGACCAAACACAGAATAAATGACAGAGTAGTCTATATGTTACAGACCTGAGGTACTTTCCTGGACCGAAAAGAAAATGTGAGCTACATTGACGAAAGGTCTGAATTGACCTGCTAAAAAACTGTCATGACAGCCCGTAAAATAATTAACCCTGAGTGCCTTGGAATACGTTCGCCAGGAATACTTAACATTGCTTCATTTTAAATTCTCAATTTGCAGTCACTGTCAACCCAAGTGCCTTTCTCTTCCGTCAGTACTACTTAGTACACACGCCAAGCACTGAACTACTTTCTGTTTAAACACCCGTGACTGTGTCACAGGCATCTTGGTACAGTTAAGAACAAATCTTACCTTCATCTATTTCATGTGAAATCCATATTATCTCCTAATTACTAACCATCACATCATTAATAATACTAAATGTTACCCGTAAGATTGTAATGTATAATGTAGGCACCAATACCTGGAGAACCCCTTAGAAATCTCCATCTTTTTCTGCCCCTTCTCATGGATTTAAAATGATTAAATTGCAAACCGCAGGGCTGCAAGGTGATGTTTTGACAAAATGAGCTTGGTTGTTTGGAGGCAGCCCCCAAGCAGTCACTCTGAATTGGGGCCTTGTGCGTTTCTCTGTAAAGCAGATAGAAGAACTTCATGATATATTTAAATCCTTTTCCGCAAACATTTCCCTGATTTGTTGCCAAGCCATCACTGAATTTAGTAATCCAGACAGATTACCAGAGGGGGCCTATTTTTAGGGTCCGTCTGTTGCTGTGGCAGTTGCAGCTGATCGGATTATGGCTCCATCCTGCCCATATAGAATGCACTGATGCTTCAAGAGAAACCTCCCTCCACTCCTGTAATTACAATGTCAGACTCTGAGCTGGATATTTCTCTCTGAATTTATTTTGTAGCTCTGTTGTGGCCAATCCATTATTAACTCCTGAGATGGCGTGTTGTCTTTGCTATTCAAAGGATCTCTCTCTCTCTCTCTCTCTCTCTCTCTCTCTCTCTCTCTCTCTCACACACACACACACACACACACACACATGTTGGAGGAGGGAAGGTCAAAGTGAATGCATGCTGTGGGTCACAGAGGACATATATATTTTTTTCTTATTTAGAGGACAGAAAAGTAAGTCACCCAGCTCCCGCAGCCATGGCTGCCTTCTATAAATGACAATACCGCCATCTAGTGCTCACATGCCCACATTACCATAAAATGAGCAAAGTGCTATGTTAGCAAATTTGTCTCAGGAGAAGCTTTGTGTTTTACCTTTAGCATAAAATGTTTTCCTAAGAAGAACGATAGTTCCCGAAGTGACAATGGATCCCATCCATTGTTTTGTCGATAAAAAAGAAAAAGAAAAAATGACACTTGCCTTAGAGGAAAGTTTATCCTTCCTGATGCCTCATACCCAGTTTATCTTTTAAAATATTCTTTCCCGTGATTTTTACGAGCATTTTAAACCAGGCAGTTAGAAAAATGAAATAAAATAAAAAAAACTGAATTAATTTGCCAGTTTTGTATTTGGTTGAGAAGAAAATTACCCATCTTCTATTAATGACCTGTCATCAATTTCCCAGTTACAACACCCAAATAAACTAATATATACTGTACACACATAGACAAACAAACCACATTTTACTGGGACTATAAGTAAATTATAATTTAAAAAATAAGGACTAAAGAAGATTGCTGAGAACTTTTTTCTTTAATAATTTATTACAATCACAGTCTCCAAGCTGTTATGATATGAAAAAAAAATAATTTAGAGCTCTTTTACAAATATTCTTGACTACATAACTGTTATTTGTTAATGCAAATTCAAGATTGCTTCACCTATTGTTCCAATTAAAGAGCTTGAGAAAACAGAAAAGCCATTCAGTGTACAGCTTAGCCACCAGGGACCAACATTGTACCAGTTCAGCAAGCTCCAGATACGTTTTCTGTGCTTTGAGCACAAACCAGCTTTGTCTGTTGGCTGAGAGATATGGTCTCTTCAGAGGAACCTAGAATGCTGATTATCAGTGAAGTACTGAAGTATGTATAAAGTCTTTTCTAAAACTAATATTAGAATGTTTGCACACACACACACACACACACACACACACACACACACACACACCACCCAATAGAGTAACCAAGAATTTTAATGTTTTTGTAGCCTTGACCACCTTTTTTATATATTCTTTTTTCCATCAATTAATTTATTTGTTTATTTTACATCCCACATGCTACCCCTCCCTCCTCTCTTCCCAGGCTCACCCTCCCACCCACTTTCCCAGAACCCCACCCCTGCCCTGTACCAATTCACTCTGGTACAGCAAGTCACATCGGGACTGAGGAAAGCCAAGGCAGCTCTGTTAGGAAAATGGGATCCTGAGGAAGGTAACAGGGTCCAAGTCAGAAATAGTCCCTGCTCCAATTGATAGGGGATCCACTTTAGGACCAAGCAGCCCATCAGCTTCATAAGTGTAGTGGGCATAGGACCAGTCCATGTGTGTTCTTTGGGTGGTGGTTCAGTCTGTATTAGCTCCCATTGGTCCAAGTTAACTGGCTATGTGAGTCTTCTTGTGGTTTTCTTGATTCCTCCATCTCCCTCAAACCTTCTACTAACTCTTCCACAAGACTTCGTGAGTTCTGTGTAATGTTTGGCTGTGGGTCTCTGCATCTGTTTCCATTATCTGCTGGATAAAACCTCTCAGATGGCAGTTATGTTAGGTTCCTGTCCGGTTCCCTCTCTCCATCCACTTCTAATGTCTACCTTAGTTCCCCTACTTAAGAGGGATTCAAGTATCAACCCTTGAGCCCTCCTTCTTACTTAGTTTCTTCGGACGATTGCCTTTTTATTTTTCATATGGCAAAGTCCAATGACTTTTCGTTGCCTTCCACTTTCTTCCCTTTTTATTTCCTGTTTGGTTCCTTTTGTAACTGGTCTGACAGAAATGAATTGACTCTAAAGAGAGACACATTAGCTACGGGACACACAGAACAATGGGTCCGAGACATAGCAATTTCCCCAAGAATCACTGCTGGGAGCAGAAAATTCTAGGCCAGCCAGAGTAAAACCATCTACTCTCCAAATTAGAAAGAGATATCCAACCTTACAGAAAGAATGATACGTCAATAGTAGGTAGGACTACGCCTTAGCCAAGACTGCTTAGATGTGAATATTGCTCTCCCACCATTCAAAACTCCAGAGGTAAACTGGAGCGGGAGGTCATTGGATCTCTTTATCCCTCTTCTCAACGTGGACACATTAACAAATTATCTTTTTTTTTGCTATTAACTAATATTTTGGATCTTCTTTCAGTGTAGTCAAGGATGGGTGGTTTATCCTGACTTTTTGGAACACACACTGTGACCCTAAATTCTGTAAAACTTTTGATTCTTCATTTTTCCCTACCTTTGGTAGCTTTCCTTTTTTCTCTTTTTTCTTTCTTCTTTACATCTTTTCTCCCAATACTTCTTTTGCCTTTATCTTTGACTTCCTTCCTACAAAAGTAATAATATTAATAGTATTAAAAGTGACATCCTTTTGGCCCAGTATCTCTGACAGACATTAATTATAAAGCAGAATTATGAAGGACTTGCCTACCCTGTCTTGGCAGAGTTAGACTGTCAATTTACCTGCTTCCAAGTTTTGTCCTTTTTAGACACCATTCTGTCAACAGTTGAAGCAAGGGCTCTTTCTCTTGCCCAGTGACAAGCTTGCCACTAATGCAACCATCTCCAAATGGAGATTCTCTGATGCTCATCATCTGCTTGGAGTAGAATGGGGGGATGTTGTCAAGAGCCGATATGTCTCAATATCAAAAAATCTTAAATTAAGAAAGTATCTTTGAATGCCATATTCGGCAGATCTCTTGAGGTTTTTGAAGACCACTTATCTATCCCTATATATTTGGATAAGCAAATGTCGCTTGTCTCTTAGCTACTTGATTTCTGATTAACTTAGCAAACATCTGTGATAAACTACACTAATACCTAACAAAATGACATGTTTGAATGACTATTAGTTTGCATTTCTTAATTATCCTATACAGTTTGTGGCAATTGCTATCAAAGGACCAAAACTTCACATCGCATTTTTAATTGTTGCATAGGGACAATACCTTAAGAAGAGTTAACCTTAATTTTGTATCAATATACAAAGATCAATACCAATGTAGCCAAATATAATCCTAATTTTGCATCAGTGTACAAAGATAAGGATATTGGGCCAAAAGGCTGAACATAGATTCTCTAATGCATTGAGAGAAATTGGAGACTGTCCAGGCAGCCAGTTGTCTGTCATTTCTTAGTTTTGGAAGCTGCTGGCTCTGCACTCCCTGTATATTCAGATATATTTATATTTCTCAAGTCTCTGATGTAGTTGAAGACTAGATAGTTATAGTCTCACAGTTAAATTTTAAGTTGTTTAGGAATTAAAAGGTTGTTCTAGGTCGAAGAAGATTTTTTTTAAGTTGGTAGTGCAAGTTAGGATAGAAACTGAGTTAGGTATAGAACTTTAAACTCATTGAGATAGATAGATAATAGAATATTCTTATTAGTTGCCAAATACATATGGACTGGACATTGGGAATGTATGTTATACCTTATAATTTTCATAATTGTGGCCCAACTGTTTTTATTGTTTTGTATTTTATTTATTGTTATAAGAAAAAAGAGCTTTTTATTGGACTTAAAGGGGGAACTGTTGGGGGGGAAAAGATACACCTTAAATTAAAAAAAAAAAGAAAAGCAGATAGAAGAGTGAGGAGGAAGAGGATAGGAGGGTGGGATCAGGAGGGGGAGGAGGGAGAGGGCTATGATTGAGGGGACTATGATTCTTATGCAACTGGAAGAAATAAATAAATATAAATAAATTAATAAATAAATCAAAACATTTTAAAGTGATATCAACAGCAACAAAAATAAATGGAAATTATAATACTTGCATATCCTGTCTATTCAAAACCCACAAATCTCATCTTAAAGGGAATAAGAGACAGTTTATTTTGGAATCATTTTGAATGACAATGGCCCTGGAACACAGATTTAGGTCACCCAAAGTTCCATGTTTTGACGTGAAAGCAGTTTCATTAAGTTTGATACTTTTATGGAAAAGAGAAAGTCATAAATCAGGGCAAGTTGTATTATTTTGGTGGGTACATCAGAGAGGCCGTTCCAGCATGGGAGAACCTTTTCTATAGGCTTAACATGTTATCTGCTGACATTCTCATTAGCATTTATGTTGGTAGAAGCCAATGGGTCTTTCACATCAAAGTTTTGTTTTGTTTTGTATCTATTAGTTATAAGATGTTAGGTTCTGGCACAGCACAGCAGAGGTTTTAGAGTTAAAGCTAGCCCAAGATAAGGCAATCAGCCTGTAGACATTCGAATCTCATCACAGCACTGAAATTCTAATCAGTCAATCAGTCTCTGCAGACTCCACTTGTAAAGAGTTTTCATTCACAGCATGTACCAAGATGATCCATTTAACTGTTTTCACCTCTCTCTCATTACCTAAGTACACAGATAAGTAAAGTGAAGAATAATATGTTCAAGTGAACTTTTCAATGTACTAATTTACAGTGAATTTTGAACACATACTATGTAAAGGCTGAAATAAAATCAGAAACATATTCTCATATGTTTATATTCTAGAATAAAATACAGAATATGAACACTGTGTTTTGGTTTATTATTTCAAAGATTACAGTCTCTCATGGCATGGAATACATAGCAACAGTCAGCTGCATGGTGGCATAAACATGTGTCTGATATCAATCATCTTCTCAAAGATCAGTAGAATATGCAGCAGAGACAGAACTAGAAGTGTATATATAGCATACTATATAATTAATTCAAAGACCTCCATAAGTGTCTTACTTCCTCTATCAAGTCTCTGCCTCCTTGAAGTTCCAAAGTCTCCCAAAGCAGCACCAGCTGCTGGAAACCTAGTAAGCAAACACACAGCCTATGGGGGAATATTTCACATTTAAACTACCATGGGCTGCATTTTTTAAAGAGTGCTGTTAGGTGACTTGGTTGTATTAATATATATGAATAGCCTATTAACTGATACATTTCTATATGATACTTAAATGTCTATGTACACATCTAGGTAATGAAGTAACTGTATCGTTGAGATCTGGCATCTTCTGTAAGACATAAAGAAATCAGTCTCAAACTGACCTGGGTAATTCCACTCTGCTGGCACGTTTTCATAATGCTGTAAGGTACTATGCAGGCTGATGAATAGAACAGATATTGATGATCTTATCCAGCTCTGGACCATGAATGATATAGTAGCATCCTGCCAGACAAGATGTGTCCACTCCTGTAATAGTGACAAAAGTGTTATCAAGTAACTAACTGCTTTTAGATTGGATTTAGGACTGTTCCACAGTAAAGAATTCCATATCTAGTACTAAAATTCTGATCAAAAGATCTTAGCTAGAGAAGTCATATTTCCTAGCAGACGATCTGCTATTGTTTTGCTAAATGATCATGTTTTCAAATTACCTTTTAAATACATATGTTTATTTTCATAGATTTGAGCTGCTCCCAATCTTGGTCAGAGAGGATTCTTTTTTTTTTTTTTTTTTTTTTTTTGCAGTGATTGGGCAATACAGTGATCAAAGTGGGTGCTAATAAGTGAGTACTCAGGGTTAAATTTGACATCTTTAACAAACCTCACAGCTCCCTCCCATACCCCTTTGTAAAGGCTCAAGGAACATTGTGAAAGAGGTGAAAAATACAAGAGCTGGAATATGAAAAGGAATGCTGCAAAATGTCTCCTGGACATAACATGTTATTGCAGCTATGGATTCAGAGAAATTGTGGCTACCTAAGAAGACCTCCACAAGATCAAAATTCTGCACAGCCTAAATTCTAAGATATATGAGGATGTGCACTCCAGGCACCACCTCTTACTGAAGAGCAATTGGCAGGTGATAGCTGTTAGGGGAGAGAGAATCATGCTTGTTGAGGATGTGGGCACTTATAGGCTTCCTATGTTCCAGTGCATGACATCCCATCCATGCATGCATGGAGAGCACTAATTGGACTTAGTGGGTTATTAAAAAAAATAATAAAGAAGGCATGAAGTTGTAAAGGGAGGGTGTTAAAGGGACATGGTAGGTTTCAGGGAAGGGAGATGGGGGTGGATATAGTCATATTCCATTTTATACATGTCTAGAATTCTCAAAGAATAAAATAATTTGTAAAGTAAATAAAACAAAAGAAGTTGAGAACATGTCCCTACACTAAATAAATACATATACAAATAAACATCCAGACTCTTGCCTATCTGAGCTGTGGTTGAATTCAATTTGCATGGACTTCTTGTACTTTGTAGCTTTTCTTATACATTATAGTCTTTCTGCTTATACTCTCCTTTGTTTTGTAAATTCTGAAAATATTAGACTTTTGTAATAATAATAATAATAATAATTAATATACATCAATCAATCCTTCTTCCCTGGACTATCTGACTAGATGAAAATCTACCAACTCTTTAGACACATACTCACAAATGTCCTCCTTGTAAAGATGGTTAATCTTACCATTAGGCACAAATTCTGGTCTTAATTTTAAACTGTGGAGTTTTTTAACATACCTGAGTATCTAATACTCATATGTGAATTATCACAACATAAGTTAGAAGAAAAAGAATGTGAGATTTTTAAATATGTATTTTAAGATATTTTAGAGAATATACAATCCCAAATACAACAATTTTGCTCATTGTTGGGATATTACTTAGAGTTATTATTTAACACCTTGTCCCTACAATCTACTGTCCTCTATTGCTATGATGTATAAGAAATAGTAAACATTATGAATAAGGTATTTGAAATAGTAGTAGTGAAGAAAAAAAGATGGGTTGAATACAGGTTGAAAATAGCAGCCCATAAGCCACATGATAGAAATCAATTTTTTTTCTATTGCATCATAGTAACAACTTTGAAGATGTTCCTAATGATTCTATGACACTATTAAAGGTATACCTAAAAATTTCTTATACCAGGAATACAGCATATAGTGTATAAAATTATTAAATAAGCATTTCTTCAGCATATTAGTTAATAGAACTAAAATTTCTCATGTTGACAAAACCATAATTGTTCCAGAACAAGAAATACTCATGTTCAATATGTTTTTACACAATATTTAATGAGTCTTTTAGCTCTTCTAGCAATTATGTGTTATTTTTTCAGTTCAGTCCCAAGAAATAATTCTGGCATATTAATTGAGAAAACACATTAATTAAATAGTTATACAAATTAGTAATTTAATTTAAATTATCATAATCTATAAGGGTTGCAGGGAATGAAAGAATATACTAATGAAACAAGCTACTGTTGGAAGCCATTGGTCTAGAGTAATATGAGGCTAATATGTTTTCAATGACCTAATATGTTTTTTAAAAGATTGCAAAAATAAGTCAAGTTTTGGTGAGAATCCAAATTTTGGAATGTGTTTAGTCACCTATGATATTTATATAAAAGCAAAGAGGAAATCTCAAACTGAAAAATTAATGTGTACGAAGTGAAAGACACTCTCAACATAATTCTCTGTGTTTGAACAGTGAAGATTCTTCTTGAAGTGGATTTGTAGAAAAATAGCACATTTTTTCAATATTAATTTCCTAATATTAGTCATGTTGCTATGATTTTGTAAGCAAATATGCTTGGTTTGATGGAGACATGCCCAAGGGCTTGATACACATGGGCAGGGAGATATAGAATCAGTTTAGACAGTGGATAAGAAGCTGACATGTGGGTGTGAGACAAAAAATGAGTGTCCAGGGCACATTGGAGGGTCCTGTCCCTGCCTCAGTAAAAGAGGGGATAACTGCAAAACACACTATTATGCTAAAAGCACCTGTGCAAAACATCCGGCCAAGAGTGATCTGCTGTACCTCCATAGAGGGATACATACTCACTGGTCTGCTGTACCTCCATAGAGGGATACATACTCACTGGTCTACATACTCACTGGTCTACTGCACCTCCATACAGGGATACATACTCACTGGCCTGGTCTTAGAGTTCTGAGCTGGAGTTGCAGCCTGCACCTGCCCCATGAGTGCAGTCTATTACAGGAAACATGACAGATCAGAAAAAAATTCAAATTCAATCCACTAAAAGAAATACTGACCAGTGTGATAATCTGTATTTTATCTATAGTATTTTCATTTCACTTTCTCTTTTACTTCTCATTTTATTTCCAAGTATCACCACTCCTGTGTGATATAACTTAATGATATAGTTTTTATGTTTGGTGATTATGTCTTGTGACAATTCTACATGTGTCTTTACCAATTTTTCATATACACCTTACTCTTTTCTTATGTGCAAGCCATCTATTTCTGACTTTCCCAACCTCATCTCCTCCATTTCTCTTTCCTTCCTTCCTTCTTATTTTTACTACTGAAGTCTAACTTTTCATGATTTCCATAACCTGTCAACTCCACAGAGCCTAATAATAGTCCAACATAACCTTTCCATCCATTTTTTTAAAAATATTTATTTATTACTTCAGGTTACATCTCCATCACAGTGTCTTCTTTCCACCCCTCCCAGTCCCGCCTTCCCACCCTCTACTCCCTATCCCTTCCAACCCACTCCTCTGGAGTCTCCCACCCCAGTTCAGCAGTCATATGAGGGCCAAGAGCCTCCTTGGGGGGGACCTACAAGGCAGCACCACTAGGGCAAAGTGTCTCATTGACAGGAAACAAAGTCTATGTTCATGTTCTCTTTGGTGAATTGGCTGTAGTATAGTAATCCTGTACTATATGGGTAATACCATGTATGTTCTAAATGGTCAAAGGCTATCTCTCATCCTTCCTTATAATTTCCCTTCCATTCTCAACTGTAATAATAACAAATACTGTTACCCAAAATTTTAGAAAATCCAAGCAGAGTTACTGGATAATACTGTGGAAATAGGGTCCCCTCTTGGGGTTCATGATCTTTTTTTTATATATCTTTCTTTCCCAACATCTACCCCTTTTAGTCCAATAAAAAGATCTTTTTCTTATAAAAATAAATACAATACAAAACAATAAGAACGATTAGGAAACAATTATGAAAACTATAATGTATGACATACATTTCCAATGTCCAGTCCATATGTATTTGGCAGCTAATAAGAATATTCTATTATCTATCTCAATGAGTTTAAAGTTCTATATTTAACTCAATTTCCATCCTAATTTGTATTACCAACTTAAAAATATCTTCTTAAACCTAGAACATCCTTTTAATTCCTAAGCAACTTAAAACTTAGGGTTTGTGATCTCTTAATAAAAGAATTTATGAGTGGACTCAAATAAAAGCTTAAGGATAATTTATTAGTATCCAAAACAAACAAACAAAAAACAAGCAAGAAACACAGGTCAGACAAGTTATAAATCTAGGCAGCTGGGCTGGTCAAAAAAAAGACGGGAAAAGATAAGGAGAAATACATGTCATTTGAGTTAAGCTGGCACAGAGGTCAAAATGTAATGGACAATCAGCTATAGGGCAGTGAGGGAGTGTTTCAGGAAGAGTAAGCAAGCCCAAAGTACTAGAGGGAATATTTGTAGGCTCCCGCCAGGGGAAAAAAAACAACAACAAGGTGGGGGGAGGAGAGAAGGAGGAAGAAGAGGAAGAAAAAAGAAAAAGGGAGGAGGGGGAGAAGGAGAAGGAGGGAGAGGGGGAAGAAGAGGAGGAGCAATGTAGAAGAATTTTAACCCAGTGACATGGGTGCTCTGGCTAAGGCTTACATCCAATGACATTCTAGGTCTCTGTGGTTTGATTTGAATGACACACCTTAGAATCCCTCTGGCTGGAATACAGACACACCCTTAGTACACACCTTTAATCCCAAAAAAACAAAATGAAGGTAAAGTTAATTTGTAAAGGAAGCACCCATGTTTGAAAGTGATGTCCTATTGAGGGGCAGACAAAGTGACAAATCAGAGAAAGATTTGACAGAATGAGTCAGTGATAGGATACTCCCAACTCTCAGAACAGATGGGAAAAGAGAAGCTACTTAAAAGCAGTACAGTATTGTTGAGACAGTAGAGTAGGATCCAATAGGAAGAGAGTAGAGAAGAAAACACAGAAGAATACAGTAGAGAGCTCAGTAGAGAAGACAGTACAGTAGAGAAAGGAGTAGAATTGAGTACACTAGAACATTCACTAGAGAAGACAGTACAGTAGAGTTGAGTTCAGTAGAGTACAGTACAGGCAGTTCGATGCAATTCAGTTGAGGGCAGTTAAGTTCAGTTGAGTTTGTGCAGCTCAGTGCAGTTCAGTTCCTGGAGTTCAGAAGAGCAACACAGAGGAAGCCAAAAAGAAGCCAGTTTGAATCAGTTAGTTTTAAGGAGAGTTTTGAGCCACTTCTGAGTTGAACCAGTCAGCAAGAGTTCAGAATGAACTAGAAAGGGTGAGGTTGTTAGCAGTAAGCCTCCAAAACAACAATTACTTCAGGCTAATAAAAGTTAACAAAGGAGGAGGAGGAGGAGGGGGGGAGAAAAATGAGGAGGAGGAGGAGGAAGAGGAAGAAAAAGAAAAAAGAGGAAGAAGAAGAACAAGAGGAAGAAGAAGAAGAAGAGAAGGAGGAGGAGGAGGAGGAGGAGGAGGAGGAGGAGGAGGAGGAGGAG
>CAJQZJ010032991.1:2508019-2564275 GCA_907164525.1 Lophiomys imhausi | reverse complement strand
CACCAGCTCCATGGCCTTTCCTTCAGCAGACAGCCATTGTTAGATACTTAGACCACAGCCTGTAAGGCACTACAATAAATTCCCTTCTAATATAGTTAACTATCAGTTCTGTCCCTCAGAATCCTGACTAATCCACTCAGCTAGCTTTCTTATATATTCCAGGCCCACCTACCTAGATATGATACTGCCTAAGACGAGCTGGGCCCTCCCACATAATTCAAAGACACAGCCACAGGCTGATATGATCTGACCAATTCTTCAGTTGAGATTCCTTCTTCAAAGGTCACTAGAGTTTGTATCAACTTCATAAAACTAACTAGGACATCTGCCAAACTATGCTTTCTCTGACATTTCAAATTATTACATGACTTCAATTTACTATCCCAGTATAAATAAGCCAATAATTTTTCCTTCTCCTTTCCTGCCTTTTTTTCTCTTTCCATCTTCTTCCCCCACTTTTCTGTCTTTGTATTGTGCCTCATCTTAACTCTCTCTCCTCCTTCATGTTCTTTTTTTCTTTACTTTCATTTGAAAATAACCCTAAAATACAGCTCTCCTATGAATGTCCAGATAAGTTTTGTGCCCTCTTCTTTGATGATTTCTTCAACTTTAATTGACTTAGAAAGACTAAAGTAGAGCCCAAAATTCAGGCATCCAAAAGAAACATATGTAGATGTTAAACATACCACATCCATGGTGTTTAAAAATACAAGAGTTGAAACATTTGAAATCAATTAGCTGCCTTGTATTCTGCCAACACAAATGTTCCAATGGTCACAGCCTCCATGAAAGCGCTACCACAATCATTGTTTCCACACAGAGAAAAGTGCCTAAAATTGTATTTCCATTGCATTGCCCCAAACAGTCTTTTTCCAGATGGATAGTTTGGTTAATGACTCAGCTTGGGGCTATGCCTGAGTTTATGTAGACTTTTCTTTGGAGTCTCCAATACATGTCTCTCTCTCTCTCTCTCTCTCTCTCTCTCTCTCTCTCTCTCTCTCTCCCTCCCTCCCTCCCTCTGTGTGTTTGTATTTTATTCAATCATACAGCTTAATTAAGCTGGAATCACTGTTAATTGCATAAAAGCTACATGATTATTCCAAAATCTATGAGATTCATATGGAATTTTTGTCACACAAATAAGAAACAAATGTTATACTCAGTACAACAAGAAAATAAGCTGAGATGTAAGTGATAAAGGCTGGAGAGAAGGAATCCACATTGTCACTCCAGTTATTAAAGTGGTTTGGGGCTGTGCAGGTGGCACTTGCCTGCTAAACATCAGACTTCCTCCATGTAGTCTCTTCTCTCTTCTACCAGGTGGACTCCTGCTTATTTTTCTCCATGCTCTAACCATGCCCAGGCCTTAAAAATTCCTCCATCCGCTCACATTGTTGGGTCCCTCATCATCTGTCTTGGCAAGTCTGGATATTTCCAGCATCTGCCATTCCTTCCCTAGTCCCATATCTAGAGACTCCTCTGGATTCAACACTGTTGGCAACAACAGTACACCAGCAATTCTTGTTATGTAAATACATTCAACCATTTTGTTACTTTCTTTCTCTCATAATTAATATTTCTACTTTCTTCTGTTCTTTTTAATGTTCTTTCTGCTCCTACATTATGTTTATGCATATTCTATAATCTCAGAAAAAAGAGGTAATGGGTAACTATTCCACTGCTTAAAATCTAGCACTATTGTTTTTGACAATCTACAGAAGAGCACAGATCTATAACCCATAACATTTTATTAAATATGAAAACTCGCATCACATTTGTCTTCATAATAATAGAAAATCGTTTGAAGTTTCTCATATAATAAGCTGTGTCATGCATTATCATGTTAAAGGACATTGCTTAGAAAAGCAACACAGCCCTAGACAGTGGCAGGCAGATGCTGTAATGTTTATTGAGGGTTTAGACTCTGGATACTGACACTCTCATTTCCTTTTTTATCTATAAATTACCACAGTCCCCATTTCACACTAAAACACAGACAATGAGAGATTGCTGTGGGCTAATCAATGAGAAAAGCTCCAGTGTGAATCAAGCCTCCAGGCTTACTGGAGTACATTTGTGAAGTTGTTGACCTTAGAGTAGGTTCAGGTCTAGAGAATAGACAGGATGTTAAATGCAAGAAGACATGTTTTCACGCCAAGACCAATGAACAGATTTTGAAAAAAGAATCCTTTGGCTACTGATTCAACAACCCGAATCTGCAGTGCTGTGTGTCAGGAAGGACGGACCATATGACTGGCTACATTAGCAGCTTTCTTGCACTAATCCTGGTTTTGTCCTTTTCTAGCCCTCTCTGCAGCAGGTACATAGACAGCATAAGATTTCCCTCTTGAACAATTTACCATTTCTGAGTGAATTCCAGCTGGAGCAGAGTTTAAGCATCTCAGGTCTGTGCTATCTGCATCAAAAAAAAAAAAAAAAAAAGGCGGATACATAAGAACTGAGCAGTTATACTGGTTGTCTATTATTGCAAATTGATTATTTCACAACATAATTTTTTTCATTTTCTCTTATCTGGCTTAATATAGAGTGTTCTTTTTCATTGTCTAGTTAAGTCTATGATGGCACTTTAGCACCATTGTATGTAACTATTACAGAATTCTAAACAATCATAAAGGTGTGGTTTTACTACTAGACACTGTAGCTTAGGAAAGGTAGCTACTACCTATGAGAGGCAGAGGTGGTTTAAATGAGAACCGCTTCCCCCCAATAGGCTAATATATTTGAAAAGCTCCCTAGCTGTTGGAACTGCTATGGGAAGGATTAGGAGACATGGTCCTGTTGGAGGAGATTCGACCTTGTTGGAGGAAATGTGTCACTGGGAATGGACTTTGCCATTTCAAAAGCCCACTCCAGGCCTAGTCTCACTCTCCCTGCCACCTGCTTATGGATCAGATGGGAGCTCTCAGCTCCTGCTCTGGCACTGTGCCTGCCTGCTGCTCCCTGCCATGATGGTCATGGACTCCTACTCTGAAACTGTAAGCAAGCCCCCAGTGAAATTCTGTCTTTTATAAGTTGCCTTCATCGTAGTGTCTCTTCGCAGTGATAGTAAAGTACCTAAAACAGTAGCTTAACTAGTAAGTAGCAGAGATTTAACAGGAGCATGCTGCCACTACCACTGTTGCGTGACTTCCCCTGGGGAGATATGAGCAAATGTCTATTTATCCCAGATAGGACACTGATGAGCCATCTAAGAAGGATGGCACCAAAGTCTAGCTTAGGCAGCCAGTAAAATTTCTGGAGTCGCTTACAAGGGCGTGGGTGACTTAAGGGAAGCCATATTATGAAGCAGCTGTGTGAGTTGCCACTCTCAACAGATGCATTCGTGGAACTCCCTCATCGGAACCTTACCTGGCTAGACTGTATTTCCTGCTTACCAATTTGTCACTGTTTTGTAGCCTTGAAGAGGGGCCTTGTGACTCTTGTAAGTCTCAAGCACTTCCTAAACTTGTCTTCCTGGTCTGATCTGTTCTGGTTACTCTCTGAGTCTTATGAGCTTCCCTCCTTATTCACTCCAAGAGGGAATGTTTCAATTTGTAGGAACAGGCTGCTGCACAACTCCACTGCTCTCCCTACCCCCATATAATACCAAACTCTTTTCTTCTCCTTATTCTCGGCTGACAATATTCTGTTGTGGTTGGAGAGAAATACATCATAATTAATCTTCAGGCACTTTTAATGTGCCTCTGAGCTATAAGGTGTTATGCATATAAATCAAACATAAAATCCTAACTCTGACACTTACTCTAGTACCAACGTGTACACTGGGCATGAATGATAAGGGAGAATATAAAGTTAATTGTTTTTCTGGTTCTAGTTCTGTAATGGATATTTTAGTTTTGGTGATGGATAATATTCAATACCGAAAGAGTAAAATTTAATAGCTTACATTTTGATTGGCAGTTCTAACTAAAAATACACTCAATAAGTTATATAAACCTTGGATATCACTAATTTTTCTGTGTTATGGTTTTACTTATTTGATGGTGTTTTATAATAATAAAGTTTATATATTTTTAAAAGATGAAGTATATAATATTTAGACTAAAGAAGTCAAGAGCCCCACATATAGGCAGCTGCATATCAAGAGTAGAGTTTGTACAACACTAATGTAGAAAAAATACACACAGCTTCAAGAACAGACTGCCCCAAAATGAAACAGAACTGGGAAATGTGAGAAAACCAGATTCAGATTGTAGTAAGTTGTCTCTTATTCTGCAAAAAAATCTATCAGAAAATCCACCCTTCTGTGTCTACTGTATGTTGTGTGTGTATGTGTGTGTGTGTGTGTATGTGAGAGAGAGAGAAGTAATGATAGTGATAATAAGATTTACATTCTGATAAAGTGGATATATTTACACTTAAAGTTTGTTCTTCATTCAATATTTTATTTAACTGTTTCATTGCATCTAATGAAAAGTAATGTAGAGTGGGAAAGTGCCATGCACTTTCTGGTGTTAGGAGTTTAGATCTCCTAAACAATCCATTAAAAATAGAAATGTTAATTTAAGCCCAGAATGCATCATTGACTTGACCTATATTCTAGTCCTTGATAATAATAAATTCTGATTATAATCATAACATTAAAGAGTGTGTGCTAAGATAGACAGTGAAAGAGAGATGTAAACGCATAACAATGATTGTTTTTGTTTACGGAAATAGGGAAAACAAATGAGGACATAGGTCCAAAATTAATTGATGTCAACAAATCAGACTAAAGACTTTATTTTGTGGTAGAAGTTAGGTCTCTTTAGTGAAATTAGTAGGCAGTTCAGGTTAGCATCTGGCAATACATAAATGAACTTGGGCTAAGGTGGACAGAGTGCAGCTGAGGACATAGTTCTGCGAACAGTCCTGTTGAAGGGACACGGCTAAGAAACTGCACAAGCCATGCCGATGATGCCAGTTGCCGTGAGAAGCAATGAGACTGCTGTACATGGTGAGAAATCTCGTGGACCCTCAAGAATGCCCAAGGATCGTGAGATACGGCGATATATAAGCCAGATAATTCCATGTGGTCTCCCTCTTCCTCCTGCCCTCACCAACTAAGAAATTATGTTGATGAAGATCATAGCAAGGTACGCCATTAACAGAATTTAGGCTGTGATAGCCCAAGGTAAAGGCCTGGGATAAAACCTGCTGTGAGAGAGTTCCTTGAAGGCATCTGTCTTGGAACCCCAGAGCACTGGAAAAGTGAATGAAGCAAGCTGAGTTCGGAAGCCATTTGGAGAAGCTTTTGACTATGAGGTTTGCCAGGGCCAAAGAGACCGTGGAGGCGAGTCTTAGTTTATAGAAAAAGCTGCTCTCAGTTTGGTGACTAGAAGAGACTGACTTTATAAACCATAACTATAAATTAGCCTTGCAAACTGGCAGAGTAAAGCCCAACAGACTTTAAGCTTAAAAGATACTACCTAATGGGACTGCTGTAAACCAAGTCATCCTGTACAGACCTATGCTAAGAATATTAATATCCTTTTAAGAAAGTTAAAATAACTACAGTTAGGTATTTGTAGATAGCTATTAGGGTGTTCTTAAGTAGATTATAGATTTTATATTATAGGTTTTATGTTATAGGATTTAGGTATTAGGTGTTTGTTAAGTATTAATAAATATAAATATTTATAAATAAAAATATTCTGTTACAGTATTTGTGATGTGTAGGGGTTAGATAAATTAGATTTAGAAAATATATAGGAGTTTCTGATACTGTCTCTTAATTCGGGGCCTAAAGAGCATTATCAGCATGAAGTCAGCAAAAACAGGAAAGACTTAATAGACTGAAAAACAAGGTTGAAGTCAGGAAAAACAGGAAAGACTCAATAGACTGAAAAACAAGGTTGAAGTCAGGAAAACAGGAAAGATTTAATGGATTTGAAGAAACAAAGTATCTGGCCTGACATTGTTTTCCTCTGGTTGGATGATGGACGATGGTTCACATTGTTTTGGGGGGCCTGAACCGGTAGGCCCCTCCCCTCATTTCCCGGCAAGGGGTTACCTCTGACATCCATTTGAGCTCTAAAATCCCGGGACCACTGTTTACCTTTTCCACAACGAGTACAAAATCCTGGAGACCTTAACCATCTATTGCCATTAGAAGCCGTTCATTCCCTTCTACGACCATGTTCGCCATTAAAAGCCATTCGTTCCCTTCTATGACCATGTTCTGCAGAGACCAGACACCTATCATTTCGTGTTCTGGAGGATTCAGCCTTATGATATCTTTGGAAATGACCAAGTTCACCATTTTTAAAGCACTCATTAAGACCTCTAGCAACTGCTTGTGCTATGACATTAGTCTGATGCTCTTGAAAACCAATATCAGCTGTTTCTCTTATCCATTCATCTACTGGGGCTCCTCGAGCTTTCAATGGCCTAATTGCCCTTTGACATTCAGCATTTGCATTTTCATATGCCAAGGCATTTATCAAGTCCTGTCTGGCATCAGGTTTATCTACATCTCTCTCCACAGCTGAAGTCAATCTCCCTAAAAAGTCTGAGAAGGTTTCCTGAGGACCTTGTATTATCTTGGTAAATGAAGTAAACCTTTTCCCAGCCTCAGCCACCATATCCCAGGCCCTCAGAGCTGCAACACGACATTGTTCGATGACAACATCTTCAAATTGAGTCTGTAACCGTATGTCAGCATAAGGTCCCTCACCAAGCATTTGGTGGGTTGTGACATTTATTCCCCTTGCCATATTTTGCTGCTCTAATTTTGTGGCTTCATGTCTCCACCATGACAACCATTGTAATTGCTGGCTACCTTCTAGCACAGCTGATATCAGTCCCTTCCAATCTTGGGGAATGACTCTATTTTGTATAGCCCAATTATTTAGCATCTGTTTAACGAATGATGAGTGCATTCCATAAGAGACAATAGACTCCTTAAATCTTTTTAAATCCAAAATGTCTATTGGACGCCATGTTAATTCCTGATTGAGTTGACCGCTATTATCAGGCCTAATTTGAAACATAACTGGAAAAGCTGATGGTGATTGTGTAGTACCATGCAGTTCCTCTGGGGGCGCACTTGGTTCCACATTAGCACCATTACCTACCTGGTTTCCTACTGGTACATGCGGCGACTGTGGAGACCTAGCTAGAAAAGAACTTGCCATTTTCTCAGTTCCAGTCACCTGCCCTGCCAGAATTTTCTTAAGCTACTCAATCTGCATTTCCATAATTTTTAATTGTGTAACAGATGTCTTCCTTATGACAAACCAATAAAATAAAAAAAAGTAAACATCATAAAACATTCGGTCTGATTGAAAAACAGTGTAGAGGTCAGCAGTAAACATTGCCATATTGTCAACAACTGGCATCATAGTTTCAAAATCTGTAGTTTTCTCTATAGTTTGGAAAATAAAATTACCCATAATGCCTTACCACGTTGAGCGCCACCTGTAACCGAACTTTTAAATTATTATTTAACACTTATTTATTTATTACTAAATTCATTTATAACAAACACCAACAATTTCTTAACTATTAATCCTATAAATTCCTACAACCCCTTTAACCTATCCACTAAACCTATTGATAATTATAACAACTACTTTCATAACCTTTTAGAATGATACAGTCTCTGGGGCAGGTCCTCAGCTGTCAGGAACACAGTCTTTGTTGTAGATTCTTTAACACACTTAGCAGTCCTTTTTCTGGATCTCTCAGATGCAGGTTCGTCAGGGTAGTTGGTTATTGCAGTCTCACCTTAAATAAGGCTTCATGCTTTCTTCTCTGTGGGAGACCCCAGCCGTCTGCAGGCCAACTTACTTCTTTTGAATCAGGAACTCAGCTGCTCTGCCTCAGTCCTTAAAGCCAGGCACCATTTCCTTTAGGCCACTGTTTGGACAGATCAAACCCCTCTAGGCAAAAGCTGAGCCACAGGGTCAGTCCTTGGCCTTTTGGTGTCTTGCTCAGGCTTTTTTTGCTCACCGGCTTCTTTCTGCTTCAGGGAGAGAGCTGGCCATCAATGGCCAGCCCTTTTTTCAGCAGGACTCTTGGAGCTCTCTCGCATCAGGGGCCTCTTCTCCTTCTGGGCTCCATGCACTGTCCTTAAATAGGAGTAACTCTGTTTCAGCTTAATTTGGGTTGCGCCCACTTAGCAGCTGAAAACAGTGTCAGGCCAGATACTTTGTTTCTTCAAATCCATTAAATCTTTCCTGTTTTCCTGACTTCAACCTTGTTTTTCAGTCTATTGAGTCTTTCCTGTTTTTGCTGACTTCATGCTGATAATGCTCTTTAGGCCCCGAATTAAGAGACAGTATCAGAAACTCCTATATATTTTCTAAATCTAATTTATCTAACCCCTACAGTGATGTGGACTAAGATAAGGGTTCAGAAAATTCTAGAAAAAGGGCTCCTGGAATAACAATGGACTTAGCTAATAGATGACTTATGTCATGTAAGGGGCCTCTGGTTTGGAGGGTGGGAAAGCTAGGTGTGATACTTCCTCTGGAATCTTCTTGGAGACCTGTTCCTAGGAAGACTAGTCTCCCTACTAATTATTAAATTTGGATTGGGCAAGGGTAGTTTTCAAGGACATTGAGACATATTATTGGAGACGAAGGAACTTATTAGACGAGTTTATTGTACGCCATGGACACAGAGAGGCAACAGCGTGGTGAGGGCTTAGAGAAGAATCCAGGACCAGTACTACTGACAGACAGCATGATTGAGGCTTCTGAAGAGAATCGTAGCCTATATGGTGGAAAGAAGCATCTTTTCTTTTCAAATATTATTTTCTTTATTTGTTTAAGATTTTTGAGAATTTCGTATGTAATTATGTATTTGCAACATTCCTCCACTCCAACTCTTCCTGGGTTGCCTCCACTCCCTCCAAAGTTCATGGGCTCTACTTCTTTAATTATTGTTATATTGTTACACACACACACACACACACACACACACACACACACACACATATATATGTGTTATTTATATATATATATATATACAATATATACATTTCTGTGTGTATATGTACATAAGTGTGTATACAACTTCAGTGGATCTATTCAGTGTTGCGTTGTGTGTGCGTGTTTTTGTGTGTGTGCGTGTGTATATGTGTGTACATGCATGCATGTGTGTGTGCATGCGTGCATGTGTGTGCATGCATGCATATGTGTGTATGTGTGTGTACATACGTGCATGTGTGTGCATGTGTGTGTGTGTGTGTGCGTGCGTGCATGTGTGTGTTTAGGGCTGACTACTTGGGATTGGATTGTCTATCAGAGACATTCCCCTAGAAAGGAGAAATTCTTTGTCTGAGCCTCTGATTGCCTGCAGATCTTCATCTAGAAGTGGGACCTTGTGACATCCTACATTCATGTAGCATGTCAACTGGATTTATCTTAATGGAATTCTTCTTTAGGCAACCCTGACACTGACTTCATGAGCACTGCTTCTATGTCACATATAACAGACAAATGCCGGGTGTCTGGTGGAAAAATGAGGGGAAGGATAGAAAGACCAGGAGAGGACAGAACTTCACAAGAAGACCAGCAGAGACAACTAACCTAGGCCCATGGGGGCTCACAGAGACTGAAGCACCAATCAAAGAGCATGCATGACCAGAACTAGGCCGCTACACATATGTAACCAATGGGCAGCTTGGTCATCATGTGGGTCCCCTAACAAGCAGTGTTGGGTCTGTTTCTGACATGGACTCTGATGCCTGCTTTTTGACCACTTCCCCCTATCAGGATTGCAGTGCATGGCCTCAATGGAAGAGGATGCGTTCACTCCTGATGAGACTTGATGTGCTGGGAAGGGATCATACAGGGGCCTCCCCTTTTCTGAGGAGTAGGGGATGGGAAATAGGGGGAAGGCAGCAGAAGAGTGAGACCCTGAGGAGAGGAGAGAACGGGCTGTGATCGGGATGCAAAATGAATAAATAATAAACTTAAAAAAAACATAAAAAATCTCAAAGCCAGCATCCTGGTCCTGTAACTCTTACAATCTTTCTCCTTCCTCTTTGTGATGTTCTCTCAAGCCTTGGGTGTACAGTGTGCATTGAAGATGTATCATTTGGGATTGGGCTCTCAGTGGTCACTTATTCTCTGTATTTTGACAAGTTGTGAATTTCTCTAACAGTGATTTGATAGACTATAACTGCATTTGAGTCATAAGTTAAGCTTATAAACATTATGCATGATTGTGGCTGTTTCAAACTTCTTTAGTGTTACTTATCTTCTTTCTCCCTCTCCTTCTGTGTTACATTCCCTCCTCCTCCCCAGTTAAAGTTCCCCAATTTTTACTATTTCTACCCTCATAACACCTGTTTTCTATATTCCCCTTTCTAGAGCTCCGCCTCCTTCTTCTCCTTCTCTTTCTCCTTCTCCATGGTGTCTTTTTGCTTTTTGGTTTCTGTGACTACTCCAGGTTATATAATCAAATTTAAAGATTAGAAACTAGGATCAACAAACAAGAGAGAACATGCAGCATTTGTCTTTCTGAGTCTGGATCCCGCCATCCAGTATATAATATAACTGGGCACAGTTATATTCATTTATCTATGTATGTCAGGATCTCATTTTTCTTTACATCTGTCTTGTCCCATTTTTGTTCCAGTGACTAAACACCATGACCAAGACAATTGTATAAAAACAAGCATTCAATGTGAGGTTCACAGTTGCAGAGTGTTAGAACCCATGTCCATCACGGCAGGAAAGCATGGTACTGGAGCAGTAGCTGAGAGCTGACAACCACAGGGTAGGCTGAGAGAGATAACTGGGAAGGGAGTAGGCTTTTGGAACCTAAAAGTCCACCCCAGAGACTCACCTCCACCAACGTTCCCACACCTCTAATTCTTTCAAAATGACTTGACTAACTGGATATCAAGTATTCCATCTGAATCGAATGTCATTGTGTTTATGTACCACATTTTCATTATCCATCCATCTGTTGAAGGACGTTCAAGTTGTTTTCATTTATTACCTATTGTGAATAGAGCACCAATGAACAGAGCTAGGCAAGTATCTGTAGTAGGACATCAAGTCCTTTAAATATACACCATTAAGTAGAATAGCGGAGTTATATGATGGGTCTACTTTTAGCATTTAGAGAATTCTCCACACTGATTTCCATAGTGAATTGCGCGGTTCCTTTTTCAGTGCATCTATGTCAGCATTTGTTATCACTTTTATGCTATTTTATTTTGGCAATTGTTATTCAAGCAATTATTATTCAATTATATATTCAAATATAATTCAAAATTAAATGTCAATGTAGCTTTTATTTTGATTTGTTTTTATTTCTTTTAAAAGGAATATTTATTTGTTTTATTAAAATCCACTACACTCTTTTTATAATAGCACTGTTAAATGCTAATAATTATAGCAAAAAGTGCTATTACTGTGAGGAAAGTTTTATAAATCTTAAATGTCATGAACAGACATCATGTGCTTTCCCCTAATAGATAATGATATCCAAACATCTTTAAGAATATTTCATAGCTATTTTTATTTCTTCTTTTTCACTCTTTATTCAGATCTGTATTCCATGTTTAATTGGATCATTTGCTCTCTAAACTCTTTACATATTGAGTTCTCTGTATATTCCCAATGTTAATCCTCTACCAGATATATATCTGGCAAAAATTCTCTCCACTCTATGATCTTCCTTTTCATTTGATTGTTTCATTTGCTATACAGAAATGCCAATTGTAGGCCCTTGATTCCTGAGCAAATGAGGTGCTGAGAAAGTGCTTTCTGCCACCATACCTTATAGGGCACTGCTTATCAGGGCACTGCCTAGCTTCTCTTGTAGAAGTCGCAGTAATGGCTTCAGGTTCCACATTAAGTTCTATTATCCATTTGGACCTCATTTTTGTTCAGTGTGATAGATAGTGCAGGTCTAATTTCATTCATTTACGTTTGGATAGCCAGGTATGCCAGCACCATTTGTTAAAGATTCTGCCTTTCCTACAGTGTGTATTTTTGGCAACTTTCTCAAATATCAGGTGGCTGTAATTGTGTGGTCTCAATAACCAGATGTTCTCTTTTGTATAGTTGATCTGTGTTTCTGATTTTATGCCAATGCCATGACGTTTTTACTTGCATATCTCCGTAACATAGCTTGAAGTCTGGTATAGTAATTCTTCCAGATTATTTTTTATTGCTTAAGAGAACTTTGGCTATCTGGAGTCTTTTGTGTTTCCATATGTGTTTTAGTAGCATTTTTTTTTCTATTATAAAGCATAGACTGAGGATTTTGACTGGGTTTGCATTTATAAATTGATTTTGCTATGGTGGTTATTTCACAATATTGATTCTACCAATCCATGAATATGGGAGGATTTTCCTTTTTCTACTATCTTCCCCAATCTCTTTCTGCAGAGATTAAAAATTTTGCACGTAGATGTCTTTTGGCTCCTTGGTTAGGTTTACTCATAGACAAATTTTTAGATGTTATTGTGAATTGGACTGCTTCCACAATGTCTTTCTCAGCATGCTTAATATTGATATTCGGAAACACCACTGATTTTTGTTATATGATTTTGTTTCCTGCTGATTTGGTGAAATTGTTGGTTATTTGTAGAAGCTTTTTGGTAGAACTTTTGCAATTTCATGCATAAAATCATTTTCAAACAGGGAAAGTTGACTTCTATTTTGTTAAACTAAGCCATTAGATTACACACACAAAACAAAATCAAAGAAACAAAGCCAATAATACACCCATTGTCTTACAAAATTGTTTTATTTTAGTCTACGTAAACTTCTTTCTCAGGAATGTTATCAAAGTGACTTGCTTACAGAGATTTATAATTTGGGATAAAAATAACAAAACAAGTATTTCTCTATTGTACAGATGTATGATGTAAAACATATATAGGCTATATTATTCAAAACAGGTAATTAGACTTATCTGCTGAAGCAACTCTCCTACTTAAGCCTATGTGAATAGAAGGAAAAGAGGTTCTAAGAGATTTCTCTTTGGATTCCTGCAGAGCAGCTGGGACAGTTAGTTCCCATCACACAGAGCCACCAGGATTTTTTCATAGTCTCCTTTAGTTTCATCCTGTTGGTTCAAAAAAGAAAATATATTTTACATGATGAAAAATCATGAAGAACAAAGATATTTTAATTGTAGAAGGAACACCATATTTGTAGAGTCAGTTACAAAGCAGGTCATACATTACAGTGTAGAATTTTAAAAAATCTAAATTAAATGTTCTCAAGAGGAGAATCATCAGCTTTGAAGAATCAGAACAAAATCTACTCTGAACTAATTGGTGTATATTAGAACAAGTATTTCTAAGTATTAATGTACCATATAATTAATTGAAATATTATATAATTTTATACCCTATAATTTTTCTTATGTCCTACATAAGAAAATATATGAGTCCCTCAACAGAAAGAGTGAAAACTATAGGACTATAATTTTCTCATTGGAACTTCATGTATTTTAATTGTCAAATACAAATAATGTGAACTTAAATAATTTTCTTTCTGTAGGAATAACAACATAACTTTTTTGTTATGGGCTATTTTCCAAAACTCAAATAACAAGTAAAACATTAAAAATTAATTTTAGTGCTAAACTTTTAATCCTTCAATTTTAACTGCAAAATAAATCATGATACATACCAATACTACCAGGAACTCTGAAATATTCCAGGATTATTTATGCACAAAAACACTAGACATTTCTATATGCTTCAAAATGCACTTAGTTCTTTTGTAGACTAGATTTAATTACTTGAAGTTTAATTTATTTATGAATCATTTACACTAAGAAGCTGAGCTAATCTTATATAGGCAATGTATAGGTGCAGTACATCAGCGCTGCTCTTGGAAAATGTTGCATAAAGAACTTTGTTTTGTGGAGGTGCCATTTTAGCACAACATACCAGGATGGCTTGACAGAGAGAGATTCCGTACTTCTTTTGATAAAATGCTTTGATAGTATTCATGTCAATTTCCGAACGGGAGACCATAATCCTGATCAATGTCTTATGGCGAGTTCCAGAGCCCTGTGCATACAGATCATAGTTTCATTATACATAGGAACCCTCTCACTGAAGACATCGAATTTTCAAGAGAAGTCCCATTTACCCCTCTACACACTATTCATAGAGAAATCACCCCTATGTGCTCTTCTGTTTTCTCTCTCTGTCCCAGTCTCTGCCTCTCAGTGCGTGTGTATGATGTATGTTAGAGAGAAAGACACACACACTGAGAGGCAGAGACTGGGACAGAGAGAGAAGAAGAGAGGAGAGAAGAAAGACATAGAGAGAGATAGAGATAGACAGAGATATAGCAGTGGAATGAAAGAAGAAACCGGAGTTATATTCGCAGAAGGTGTAAAGGGATTCAAAGCTTTCTAGTTGGCTTTCCACCATCCAGGCTTTGCTGTATCTGAACTATCTAATAATAGTAAACCATTTTATTCCCTGAAATCATAAATCTAACTTATCTATTTAAAACATCTCAGAGATCTCTCATTTGTCTTACAATGAAGCAACCATTTTACAAAGGCATATGATGTCCAAATAGTTCTATAGCCATTTCTCCGACCAAGTTAATCACACCTACTGTCTTGAAAGGATAGTTTCTGTTTTCAGTTCCAACTGTCTGCTGTTTTCCTTTCTTGAGCTGCCCCTGATTTATTTCCCTCTCATTCTCATCTACTTACACCTTACTCTTACTTAAACCTCAAGTCTTTAAGTTTTTCTTATCATATTCTATTTGTTTATATATTCCTTATATTTTATATTTTTCTCTGTGTTCACTCGTGAGCATATGTCTTTGTATACATGTGCCACAGCCACAGTGTTCATGTGGAGGTCAGGGGACAACTTTCAAAAGCTGATTCTCTCCTTTTACCAGGTGGGTGCCAGGTATTGAATTCAGGTCTCAGACTTGTTAGCAAGTGCTTTTTATCTATTAAGTTATTTCATTGGCCCAAACCTAAGGTTTTAGATCAGATCAGAAAAGGTTTTATGGACTTCTGAACATTATACAGAAAATAGTTGGTATGGGGGGCAGAGGGAAAATTAATTAATATTCAACTAGACCTGTTGTGCCTGCCGGAATTGAAAAAAATGAGAAACATACCTATCATTTCACATAAGTTCTCCGATATTATTCAAATTGTTAGCTCTCTCCATCACTCTCTCTCTTTCTCTTAAAGCTTCACAAAGGAAAGATAATTTCATAACAACTATCTTGAGATCATAAAATATAAGTGCTGGGACACTCTCTTGTATGGCAACATTCCTGCTGGATGATGTAAAAGTGAAGTGGTTGAAGAATATCAGATGCATCTCGATACCACCTTCTACTTCCCTAACCATGGAATGACATGTTAAAAGATCACTGTTAGTTTGTGGCATGAAAGACAGCATAATTAAGAAGACAAAAGAAAGCTAGAAAGTAGAAGGTTATAAAGCTCATAACCTTGGTGTATGTAAATGTGATTATGGGGGGAACTAAATCCAACAAGTTTATTCTAAAGTTGCATGCTTCCCTTCGAATTGAATAAAGCAGTAATTTTCTTTAAAGGAAAGATACATAGTGCTATTTTCAAGTAACACTGGGCTCTCTGCTCTTCATCTACAAGTAAGTTTTCTAAGTAAAGCCTACAAAGAGAATGGTACCTTCATGGCTTCATGAAGTTTCTCAGCAAAGAAAGCTGCAGTGCTGGTGGCGCACTTCACTGTAAGAGATGCAAACTTTAATTGAAAGACTCATCACAAAATGAAGATAAATATTAAAGAAATAGGAAATAGTTTTGCAAAAACATTTCTATCCCTCTGCCTCTGTTCATGTGGAGGTCAGAAGTTTGTTTTATATTTTTCTGTTCAATGGTTGGTTTATTAGAAGATACAGTCACTTTCCACAGGTGGTTTCTGGCATTCTGTATCTTGTCGATAGTCAGTAGCAACTCTACCCTGAATATACTCTCCTCTCTGTGGGTATGAGGGAACCAGTGTAAAGGTCAGGCATCTAAATCCTTGATTTAGGTTGTATGTATATGAACATTTTTCAAAGGAACATGACAGTAGACTTTCAATATAAAGCAGCTTCCCAAACAAAATCCTAGCACTTATCTGTATGGTCCTTTCTTTATCTTGCTATTCAAAGTGGGATCTGTGGACAACAGGACTAATATCTTTCAGCGCTTCATAGAAATTCAGAACCCTGACCCACAAAAGCAGCGTATATCTCTGGGAGACATGCAGAAGGTTTATAGTTTTAGAAATTAATCCAGACCTGATAAATTAGGTTGTCTAGGACTTTCACAAGACTATAAAAGTGTTTACACCAGAAATTGAATGTGTTTCTCTTGTTGAGCATCAATAGTTGCCTAGGCAGTATTTCTTGCCTGGTGCATTACCTTGTAATCAAGTGCTCAAAAATTTATTCTGCATTTCCATATCTGGAAGAACATCTGATGCATTAAAAAAGGCCTTTCACACCAGGGCACAGTGGTGCACACCTTTAATCCCAGCACTGTGAGGCAAAAGCAAGGGATCTCTGTGAGCTCAAGGCCAACCTGGTCTACAAAATAAGGTACAGAACACTCAGGGCTGTTACACCTTATCTAAAAAAAAAAATAGCCTTCTTATTTCATCAAAAGTCTTACATACTGCCGCAGTCTGAATATAGATGCATAGATGTATCATCTCTCTAGATTTTTTTCTCACATTACTTTTCTATAGGGCAGCAGTGAAATGCAATTGTACAAGTTCATGTTAAAGCTTCATCTCTGTGACTTCTACATACCAATGGCTGTGAGGCACTTCTCAATGTCACCCTTCAGTTCCAGATCCAAAACTTTGTTCATGTCATGGTCACTGTACTTTCTGTAATTCTGAAACACTGAATGGAAAATTAAAGTGAAGATTTGCTTAAAGCACCCTGTCTTGTAGTACACTTCAGCAAAATCAGGGTAACTGACCTAAGGAGCTCCTCGGGTACCATGAACTTTAATGGCATTTTAAATGCTATTTACATGAATCTGCATAACATATCTACTTCATCTTTGCATTGCAAGTGCCAACAATTATAGGAAATGCCACGTGATTAAAAACTTGACTACTTTCTACAACAGTTGCTTCCATTCTAATCTTAGCACAGCAAATTCACCTTACTTAATATAGGAACTTGTTGTGTTGATATATAGTAATGAATTTTGCATTATACTTACAGACTTAGTCTCTGAATCTTTGGGAAATTGGGGATTTTTGTTTGTACTCTTGTTTCTCTACACATTCTTTCCTTCATTTAGGCCCTCAGGATGTTTTTTAATTTGTTTTTTGTCTCATTTGTTTTGTTTCATATGTATCTCCTATCATAACTACCCCAAAACTTTGAAAGACTAGAGATAGTGAACTAAATATTGATAGAAGATCTATTAATATGAATGTAAATATTAAATACTGTATTTAATAGAATAGAAATGATGTTTCCCACTCCAGAGTCACAAAGTATGTTCTCAGTGGTATCCATCCGTAGTGGCAGACTGAAGCTGACCAATGGGCATACAGCAATAAGTGGTCAGCATCACTGCACATTTGATATGGAAAGACTTCTTTCTGTCCTGCCTCTCACTTGTGCTCCATAAGCAACATTTGACCTTCTGCAAACACACTCTAGAGAAATTAATTTCCTGCTACCTCTGCGAAGATGAGGATAGCTTCGGGTGGTCAGAATTGTATTGAACACATTCACATCTGTCCCCTTTCTCTTTTCTCCAGCTTCATACAAAGCCTGGCAAGAAATGAAAAAGTAAACAAGTGACGATATGCTAAAATGACAAACACATAAAAATGTTACATTTGACAAAGGCTATATAGGCAATGAGGCTGCACTTAATACAATCAGAATGGGGAGTACTGGGGCTAGCCCTTATTGAAAGTGAGAATAATAAAGTCAGTAGTATTTCTCCAGGGATTTTATAAACATGACAACCTGAGGATATGTTTTGGGTATATCTATTTGCTGAGTCAATTGCTGCTTTAAAATTATCCTATATATGATGACGACTTAAGGGATTTCTTAAAACAGATTATTTTTTCTATTTTTTATTGTTCAAAGAAATTATTAGAAAGTATCATCAATAAATAAAAATTTTAACCACTACATAGGTCTTGCATTCCCCCCCCTACACACATATATTTGCTACTGAAGGATATTCCATTTTGATGCTATGATTTCTGATTGAAAATTAAAATTTTCAAATTTCAACCCTGAAATTTAAAAGCTGTATAATTATTAGGAAATAATTTAAATACAATTATTTCTCCTTTGTGAATGAAAATAATAATCCCTGTCTTTTGTTACAAGTATGTCCTACTAACTCTAAAATACTAATTTCTATCATAATTCTGAGTCATACTAATCATATACTCTCTCTAAATACACATCAAGGAGCCTTAATAGTCTGGAAATGGAAAGATATTCACAAAGATAAATAAAAGTAATTTTTATTACAGCCAATTATGAATTCTTGTTTTCTATATGTTTGTACAATTGCTACTAAAACAAAATGCTCAATGTGTTTCTTGAGTCACTTTACTCAGCAATGATTTCCTTTCCCAGCTGGGCATAATGGATATTGTTTCTGGCCCCAGCAATTGAGAGAATCTGGAAAGAGGATTTCAAATTGGTAGCAACATATGCTACCCACCAAGAGGTTGGGCATATGGTTATGTTCTTATACTATGAAGTCAAAACTTGGAGTGTTCTCGACTCTTATTGCTCTTTCAGTCATCTCTGGCTTACTTTTTTTTTTTTTTTTGGTTTTTCGAGACAGGGTTTCTCTGTGTAGCCCTGGCTGTCCTGGACTCACTTTGTAGACCAGGCTAGCCTCAAACTCACAAAGATCCACCTGCCTCTGCCTCCCAAGTGCTGGGATTAAAGGCATGCGTCACCACCGCCAGGCTTCTCTGGCTTTCTGAATAATAAGATAAATTGGAAACAAAAAAACTATACTTTATATTCCTGGGTTACAAGAATCTGTGTCTAATTAAATGAACATTAAGGAAGCATTGGCTTCTCAGAGGACCTGAGATCTGCTTCCACTCATAAAGAGTAAGAAGGCAGGAAGATTTGTTTTGTTGATATTGTCTCAGCTTTGCTTACCCTGGCATCTGTATCAGCCAAATCTTGATTCACACTCAAATCCTCACAACGGTCACCCTGAAAAATACCCCAACATGAACGATTTGTATGGAGGATCTAATTACAAGATATGCTTAATTCTCTTAAAAACAGAAAAATAACCCTTTGAAAAAAAAAAAAAAAAGAATGAAAACAGCATCTATTCTTTCCAGCAAGGTTACACTGAGGAACAAAAGCAAGAAAAAGCAAAGCGAGTTTGCATGACCTCACTAGGATGTGTGCTTCCTAAAACATCTGAACCCATGGAAGCAAACAATACATTGATGATGACCAGAGATAGTAAGGTGGGGAGCAAAGAATTGAAGGGTGCTGAGGAAAGGACAGTCTCTAATAGACAAGAGTACATTGTTGTATTACTATACAGTAAAGCAACCATAATCCATAACATAGTAAATACTTTTAAATGACCTGGGGATAAACTTCAAATATCTCACCTGAAAATGTGGAAAGTTAAAGTACAAATACATTATTTTATTTTATTAATTGTATATCACATATTCCAAAATATCATACTGTTCCCTCAAATACAGGCAACTATGATTCATCAACTAAACAATACTAATTTTAAGAGAAAGAAATTCTCATTCTTCAAAAATGCTCACAACTCTAATATATTATCGATTATAGTAGCAAAGATATTTCCAGAGTATTTAAGTTATACCTTGGCAAGAGAAAGCAAGGCCTTCCGAAAGTCTCCAGATGTATCTGAAGTGATGTCTTTGGCTAGGTCTCTTTTCAGCTCTAAGATATAAGAGAAGTAACCCTTTTAGTAAATTGTTTAAAAGTAATGATACAAATAACAAACTAACAATATCTTACATGTCTACATCAGTTTATAGATTACAAGGTGTTGACAAAAAAAATTTGTTAAATTATGTTGGGCACCATATGTAATAAGAAATATGGCTAATTAAACTATTTTGTATTAGTTTGAGTTCCAGTTCTCCCATGGAAACCCCATTCTTAAGGAGACTGGTATAGAATAGCATGATATGGTAACTTATGTTAGCTTTTCTTAACTGTTGGCTGTGGGAGGATGCTGTCTGCATGTTCTTCCCTAGCCTAAATCTGGCTCCTTACATTGGTTAACAGAATATATCTCTTTCTCTCTCTCTCTCCTTTTTTTGTGTATACTTGTCCTGGACTCTGTAAACCAGGCTGACCTTAGTGAAGGTCAGGGATCCACCTGTCCTAAGTGCTGGGATTAAATGCGTGCACCGGATTATTAACACTTCTCTTTTAGGGGCAAAATACCTCTTGAAACCAGTTCTCCAGGGGAAGGCCCACACCTGACACTGGCTTGTGACCCTTTTCTCTTTACGCACATTTAAGATTATGTGTATTTATCCATTAGATCAGTAAGGATACTAAACTTAGAATCAAGGGGAAAAAATTGTGGTTTTTTTGAGTTCTAGACTGTCTTTAGCAAGCAGTCTTATCTTTTCAGCAGGGTTCCCGCCCTGCCTTCATTGTTTAAACCAGGCTGGTTTAGAATCCAGAGATCTGCCTGTTTCTTCCTCTAGTGTGATGGGATTAAGGGATTAAGGGTGTGTGCCAGTACCACCCTGCTCAAATATTTCGCTTAAATCCCAGATTTAAGTAACTCTGTAACAAAGAACAACTTTGAACTGCAGTGACAATTCTAAATCCGCCCTAAATCTTCAAAAATCTCTTATGTTTTAGAATTGCCAAATCAGAAAAATATCCTTCCTACCTCGCGATATAGGAAAATCAAAGACAACTAAACAAAAATCAAGCAAAGAAACAACATTCCAAAAGCCTTGGAATGTCTAACCATGCCATCCCATGCTGCAATTAAAGCTCTATTCATTATTCCTTGAAATCTAGTTGCAACTGTATTTATTTCATTGGTGGACGCTTCCCAGAAAGCCCCAACAAGTACCTCATAGCCAGGGAGCTCTTAGTTCCAGCTGCCATCAATTTTGTATTATCTATCGGGAAGGGCCTCCCTCCTTCCTTCATTATCATTGTTGGCAATTTAGCATTCCATCTGTAAATTCTTTCTTTTAAGTCTATCCTAGTCCAAACGTTCTCAAAAAAGATACCCAGAATGACAATTGTCAGGGTAAAAATCATTTGTATGCTAAGAGGAAAAGTATTGAGGCATTATCAATTCCTCCATTTTTAATCTAGACAATTTATTCTGCTCTCAAATTCTGTTTAGAAGGCTGCCAGTTTTTTAGTATGTAAGGAGAGCTGAGCCTTAGCTCTCAGTCTTTGCTGCAAGGCAACAGCTTTTGTTAAGGTAGCCGCACCTTTGAAATGCATTTGAGTTTGGTTCCCTGCTCTTGGGCTAGGAAACCGGCCTTCTCACACTGTAAGCGTGGATTCTAATTGCCGTAGTTGGACACCACATGTAAAAAAAAAAAAAATTAATTAAATTACATTGGGTGCCAATAATATAAATACTAGTAAACAATTTAACTAATTATTTCTACAAATGGCACCCAATGTAATTTAATTAATTTTTCTTTACAACAAGGTTGAATGATTCATGTTACATATTTCAAAATAATTTTATGAAACTGGAGAAAGAAACTAAAGTAGCTGAAATGTTAAGACTATAAAATAATTTCCTATAGACCAATGGAAAAGAACTGAACAACACTGTGTATGAAAACTCAGTCATAAATATTTGCTAACAAGAATGGATTACTTAAACACACTTTATTAAATCATTTTGAAATATAATATGTCAAAATTTAATCACTAGAATGAATCAAACACTGGAAAGAAAGCTGTACTTGCAACTATTTGATATATATATTATATGTTCAATGGCATGTTCATATGCAATTATTGAAAACCATACACATCCATAATGAGTTTATGATGAAATAGATAACAGTACCTTAAGTTATTGAATCTTCAGGATCATGGAGAAATGAGTGTGTCTATATTTGTATACTGTGTTTCATCAAACACATTAATAGTTATGCCTCTTTAATTCTTATTACTGACAAATGGATCTAAGATCAGTATCAGTTTTGGAATAAGAATTGTTGAAAATGTGGTTGAAAACTTCCTCACTTTGATTCATGTACTAAATTGGGAGCCATATGCAATATTGTTGTCCCCTGAGTGTTTGGTAAGAGAATCATACAGAAATATTCTATACAAGGCCACATATATTCGTTTAACAAAACAAACAAGCCAACTTCAGAGGAACTAGAAAATCACGAGACACCCATCCATCCCATGTGCTGTGAGGAATGAATCATTTGACTAAAAGCCTTACTGTACAATGAGCCCTCCACAGTCTTTCTAAGTCTTTTACCTATCTAAGCAGAGAAAGAGGACCTGAAACATTTGTGCCCTCGGTGGTAAAATTAAGGATCCCAACAAAGGATCAGAAAGATGCAAGGAAAGAGTTCTGATCAGAAATATTTATTCTAATGATTTAGTATTTTCAAAATAAAAGACACTGGGTAGTTCAGAACAGTGGAAATGTTTTTAGAAAGTTATTTAAAACCCAATTCTCTTCATCAGCTGCTGTACAAGACATTTTCTATTAAGGTGCAAGTTGCAGGTGGGTTGAGGAATTTGTTTTCTCTCTAATATTTCACCCTGCATTCCGGGTATATGCACCAGCCAGGAAGTGACTGTTTTAGAATGTAGGCTTTCTAAATCATTCAAATTTACCACCCATACATAGCTGGCTTTCAGAAAGTATTCTATCTGATTTCCTGTCCAACTATCTTATTTCCTAGCCAAAGTACTCAGATACGGGGCCTCACCTTCTCTGTAGACTCTGTTAATTTCTCTGATTTCTGAGTTCTTTCTTGTTGCCAAAATCTCAATAAGAGTGTCTTCATCTGTTCCAAGTCCCTGAATTTAAAGACAAAAAAATACATTTAAAATTTTTTATTCAAGAGAATCAACTTGTTTTGTGTATACAAAGTTTGCTGTAATTTGTCATTTAGTCAGTTTTGTCCAAATTTAAAAATAACTTAGAACATTGTTCTAAAACAAAATAAGTTTATGTTCAGTATTTTGGGTGAAGGTAAAAAAATACATATATTTGATTTATACATTTAATTTTTTTAAGATTTTTTTAATTTATTTTTTATTTCTTCAAGTTACATCTCAATCACAAGCCCCTCCCTACTTCCCCTCCTGTCCCATTCTTCCCCCTCAACCTCCCCATCTCCCCATCCCATCCTCTACCTTTTTTTTTTTTTTTTTTTTAGTTTAAGGTATATCTTTTTCTCCCCAACAGCTCCCCCTTTCAGTCCAACAAATGGTTCTTTCTCTTATAACAATAAATACAATACAAAACAACAGAAATAAATAGGCCACAATTATGAGAGTTATATGATATAGAACTTTAAATTCATGGAGATGGTTAGATAGTAGAATGTTAAAGTCAGATTTATTTATTTTATGCAGTGTTCTATCTGCATGCCACAAGAGGGCATCAGATCCTAGTATAGATAGCTGTGAGCCACCATGTGGTTACTGGAAATTTAACTCAGGACCTCTGGAAGATCACACATTGCTCTTAACCACTGACCTATTTCTCCAGCCCCTTACATTTAAATTGTATGTAGAACATTAATTCCAATATTTATTTTTCATGTATCTACAGATTGATCCATTAAATAATTAATGTGCTCATTCACTGAATTCTGACTAATGGTCAGCATGTACTAGGTAGTGAAGTCTCGGTCACAGTAACACTCAGATTTGTCCTGCACAATTTTTTAGGAAAGGAGTTTTTTCAGGAGTCATTTAGGGGGGCTGGAGAGAAGGCTCAGCTGTTAAAAATACTTGTTCATGCAGAGAACCCAGATTCAATGCCTACCATCTACATAGCGGCTTACAACAACCCATAACCCAATGCAAGAGGATCAGATGCCCTTTTCTGACCTCCAAGAGTACCAGGCACACAGGTGATATGCAGCCATACATACTTTCAAGCAAAACGCTCACACAAATAAAACATCTCAAAAACTGCTAGGTGAAAGGGTGGGGTGGGTAAGAGTCATTTACCTTCATGGCAGCACGTAGTTCATCTGCATCAAACTGGGCTGGAGTTTTTAGCATAGCCAAAACGACCTCCTCCAGGTGACCTGTAAGGGCCTTTCTCAAGACTTCATCCAAGGGCTGGAAAAACAAAAGGAGTAGAGTGAGTTTCTAAGAGTCTTGTATCTAGTGACAGTTCTCACTGCAGTCATCCCTTATAGCTCCTTCCTTCCATGCTGAAAGCAAGCTGGATATTTAGGGTGTCATCTCAGTTTTTTAATCTAGAGAGATTAGATGAAATTTGCTGCATCCAATACTAGTTTTCTAAAGGATTGTGTTCTCAGTGTTTCTTACAGTAAAGGAATAACAAAGCTCAAAACATAAAGCTTTTCATTGGTCTAGTAAACCTATAATTAACAAATGGAAACTTCCAGTTTTCTTATTGCACCCAGTTAAAAATAAGCTATCCATACTTGCCATGAGAGATATAAAGTTCACGTCCAATATAGATCTGCATAAAATATTTAGATTTCTTCATAAAGCAGCTCATTTTAATTTTAGCGACATAAAAAAATACACTGCAACCAGAACAAATTCTTTGTCCCTCAACAGTAATTTTGATGTCTACTTTGCATAACTGATAACTTGCCTCCAACATAGAACATCACCTCTGAAAAACTTTATGGCAAGATAGTCAGTGTGTGAATTGAGTAAATTTGCTACAAAGTGATCCTGTTGCAACAAAAGAGACAATTACTGTGATTCGCACCTTGGGAGTAATGGGTTAACAGTGTTTAATATAGAAAAGGCTGGGAACTGTGCTTCTGAAGCACATTGGAAGAATTGGAAGGCAGATATGAGCAAACTGAATGTCTGAGTTCATCATTCTGCCCCACCTTTCCAGTCTCCTGCAAGTATGCTGCCTTGATCTGCTGGCGCTGAGCATTGGTTCTCTTGGTGAGAATGTCAATGATGGTTGCTTCATCCACACCTGGAAATAAAGAACCTGGGGCTTTAATGTCACTTTTCTCAATCACTCAATCATAAAATAATTTATTATCAAGGTGGCGCTCTAAGGCATATTCATAGCAAAGCTGAGAAAGAGAAGTACATCCGCCTAGAAAATGAACACCACAGCACTTACCAAGAAGAAGAATGTATTTGAGCAGAAAATGAAGAGTTAATTAATAGCATCTATAAGTCAGGACACCAGATGCATGGTCAACCCCTCAATGTAATCCCAGATGCTGACTTAACCATGGATTTGTACTAGAAACAGGCTGGTTACTGCAACAGAGATTCAGTCACTGAACAAAAGTTCTTAAGTACTGAGAGGAAGGACACCTTCCTCTTTTGGAGGCAAAGTCTGACTACACAGCACATATAAGGTTCAAATGATAATCCTTGCCTCAGCCTCTCTAGTACAGATATTATAGGTATAGGTATGGGCTATTGAAGCTGACTAAATCTTTTGATCTCCCCACGGAAAGACTCTGCATCACTCAGGTTTCAAGTTGTATCTATGAAGTGTTCAGGAGGAGACTCTTAAGGAGACACACTCACCTTTAACCATGATAGCTTTGTGCAAGGCAGCCACATCCGAGGATGGATTGAAGGCAGGGTAGGGGCTCACTGCTGACCCATGACCACCTTTGTATGATTTCGAAGCTTGCTATGTATGGGATAGACATAAATTAGTCTTCTCTCATTAATTTCATGTTGTTGTCTGTTTTAACATGGTAACTGCTTCGTAATGTTTTGACTACTTACAACATATTCCTGTTCTTGATTGTCAATAAACCAGGCCTGCTTGAGGAATTCTGATACCATTGCCATTTTTAAAGAAGTATCTGGAAAGAGAATGGATAGGTGCTTTTATGTAATAAAGTCAACACCCACAAACACTACCCTTTACACTTGGGACACTGCAGTAGACAACACATGTCTTCTTATTTGCTGTGATTATTCTCTGGAGCATTGCAAAATGTGAGGTTTGATATTTTTTAAAGACCACTCTTACTGTTAAAAAGAAATCCACAGCCTTTACTCAGAAATGGGGTAATTTCTTGGTCTTTCCAGTCCTGCACAAAGCATTACACAGAATGTAAGCACAGGGTCTGAGGAGAAGATCATGTCCCTGATCTACATTTACAGACCACCCCGCAGATGCTAAGTGCAGAGGGTGTAAAAGGTTTGATATGTCCTCCTTTACCTCGGGGAATCTAGACCTGCTCTGTGCTCTCTGGCTGAAAGCACAAAGACTAGAAAAACTTCAGATAGCAGAGCTGGTTCAGGATAGCCTTTCTAGAAATAAGTCAAAACAAATTTGGCAGAAAGCTTCTGAGGATAAAAAAGTAAAGGGAAGCCCATCATATTTAAGAATCTGTGTAAAGTTTGCTAGAAGAAGAAAATGTTGATAGAAGTTGTAACAAGGAATTTCAATGTAGGTCCACAGGTCAGAGAACATTAGGTTTGTAAATGGAAAGCGGTGTGACACCATTGTATTTTAGAAGGAGCATCTTTTTATCATGGGGAATCATGGTAAAGGGCTGAGACAAAGGCCAGACCATTCAGTGCATCGTGCAAGCATCTGTTGGGATCAATTAGGGCCTTTGTCAAAGGCATGTCTAGAGAAAACATGTTTACTTTTATAATGTAAAAAAAATCTGCAGCCATCTACCGGACTGGATCAACTCAAAATTCTATTTCTTTCTCAATGATGTGGTTTTCCTTCTTTCTTTCTTTCTTCCTTCCTGCCTTCCTTCATTCTTTCCTTCCTTATTTCCTCCCTATCTGTCTTTCTTTCCATTGCTAGGTATAAAAGTATTTGAATAGATAACTATCTTTACATTTCTTCTCATTTGACCTGTTTAAATACTATTATTGTATGCTCACACATAAATAGAAAAGGATTATTTTATCCATTGTTTTTGCTGCTGTTCTAACAAGCAGCACTTGGGTGATGCAGAGATACAGGTAATTTTTGCAGCTATCTTAAAGGGTGTCTCTTAAGTTGCCTGCATAGCTTGCAGCCTGCTAATGTTTGTATTTAATGGGACAAAATATTTTTAAAACTTAAAAGTATGTTAACAAATAGTCTGTTTTCTCTACATTACTAAACACCATCAATGATTTCTGTTGTCCAAGTCAACATTTTTAGTAGCTGGTTTTCAGCTTCTACATTGACCTATTTCTGGGGTTCTCTGGAGATTGCTCAATGAAAGCCTTTGAAGAAGGTTGGAGTCGGAAGGATATTCTCTGGGATTTCAGTTCATGGTATGTAGCCATAAAAATTACGAACAGTAAAACTTATAAACTGGCCCCTTACTAGTATGTCCAGACAGAGTATTTCAGTCTGGATCTGCTAGAAGAATGATTATATTCCAAGTAACAAGATTAAGTGCCAGAGGGAAATAATATTCAAAACAGAAACAGTCGATACCTGACGGCTACGGAACTTTTTCAAATTACTGTTCAGTCATTTGTATGATTAGCATTTACCAATGTACTATATTCTCTCCCACATCAATACATTCAAAGCTGTTCCCTCAGGTAAATTCATGATGTGCAATCATGCATGATATTGTACTTCCCACTATAGTTGAATCTGATGCAATTGCTGTTGCCACACAGTATTTCACATTTTGACTTGCCAAGTTGGCACACCTACAGTTTCACAGCTATTCTGGCAAAGTTGCCACATTCAGAGTTGCCACCTTGACCACTGCACCCAAGTCCTAGGAAAATGGTGTGCTCAAAATGAGTGATCTGATCATTTGCTTTAAAAGACAAAAATATCAGTAATTTTGGTGTTTTCAGTTAAGACAGAAAAAAAAAATCCTTCAAACGGACGATAGTCGATCAGAGGTGAGTACAACAACTCAGTACTGACCTTAGAATTCTATGAAAGTACTGTGCTTTGCCGTTTTTAATGCTATTAAAAATAACTGCAGAGTGCACAACTTTCTTTTTGAAAACCAACAAAGCTTAATAAAATAATGTTGACTATGTTAATTATATTGTGCAACAGAACAAAAGCAGCAGGTTGAGCAATTTACTTGTCAAGAGTGTCCCTAGAGAAGACAGCTTTGAGCCTACATCTTCTGAATGTCCTCATTCTGGCCTGATGTATGTGCATAGTGAAGAGGGACGGTCCAGAAAAGCAAAGCACCCAGAAAAGAACAGTGCTCCTGAATGTCAACAGAAGAAAAATGGATTCTAGGCTCAGGTTCTAGTTCTTTGCAAAGTTCAAAGATTGTACAAGAATGTTTGCTGTTCTAAAGAAAATTAATTTTGTCACAGTCTGCTAAGTGCCGAAGATAATAACCTTCATTAACAGAATGATTTACATATAAAGCACTTGTCAGATAGCACAGGAAGGATGTCAGGCTGATTCATAGCTTTTTTTTTTTTTTCCTGCCTGCTCAACACTTAGATTCCTCATGAAGACCAACTTAACTAAATGAGAGGTTTTGTTTCTTCCATCTTATTTGTTTTACTATAATGCTGTTTTATCTCAACATATATTGTAAATAGTTAGCAATGAGCTCTCAATCCAACTTAATCTCCAGGATTAAAATGAACTAATTTGAAGACAGCCCACATGGAAGTTGACACTATTTTACTTTTTTTTCTACTTGGCAATCTGTTTTGTGAATATGCACTGCCTTTTAATTTCCAATTATATATAGATTAAGTGGGAAACTTCTAAGAATTAGCCTTTGGGTATATATATAGTCATCTTCATTTTTCTATCTTTCTAGTGTCAGGGAAAGTGACTTCAAAAGTCTGTAGGGAAAGCAGCTGAATTTCCTGGTTTACCAAATCTTCCTGGTTTCCACATTGTGCCCGTATTAACTACAAAGCACAAAATGAAGAAAAGTTTGTTGAGTAACTTACTTATTGACACAAGACAGTGTCCCCAGAGGAGGTAGCTGGTGGCTCATGTCCTGGTTGCACGCTAGGACTATCAGTTTCACGAAGATAATAGCAGCAAATACTAGCCAGTTTTTGACTACTTTTATACAGGGTGTCCTTTTCAGGCAGACATCCTGCTAGTAGTATCAGTAGTCATAAAATAAATATGTGTTTTCTGACTATGAAATACTGTATGTTTCTTGAAATTAGTGAACAAAGAGATGAGAATAAGATCAGCACTGTTGTTAATCCACTTGAGAATCCAGTTCATTAATAGAGAATTCACAGACTCAGTAGGTTATGCTGCAACCTGAGGGTATTTACTTTCGCATGCTTTTGCCTTATGTAGAGTTCTTCCTTGAATACACATTGTAAGTCCTTCTCACAACTACCCACATGAAGAAGATAATTAGACTCTTCAATGGCCACATGAGAAGATAATTAGAATAAACAATGACATCACTTAAAAAAAAAAACCATTTAACCAAAGGTGGCTCCTGAATAATGTCTTGCTTCAGGCTTCTGAATGGGAGTTTCTGTTGCCTGGAATACTCTGACCTCATCCACACTACTGTCCTTGGCCTGACTCACTGCTATTTGATGAAGATTAAACACTGAAGATTCATCACATCTCCATGGAACCTTCACTGGGATTCAGCACTGCACTGGGAGACCTTCCAAAGCATCTTATCTCTACTCATCCAATAGCCTTATGACGTTATGCCTTATCCCTTCATGTTGGAATCTATACCTCCAGCAGTCTTCCCTGAAGTCTGAACTCATTCATAGGCCATCTCCAGGACCTCGTAGAGTACCTGCAACTCTGTATGTTCACAAACATGATGAATTATTATTAAATAAACAAATGAGGATTATTAAATAAACAAATAGCATGTCAGGAAACAGCTACACAAATTTAACCAACAAATTTGACCCATGATGATAATATTTTAAATAAAAGAATTAAGGTGTCATGGGCCTTATTTTGAGTTTCTGTAACTGGAAATCTGACTTCACAAAAACGTGAAACTTCTTCAGATGGTTTTTGTTTGTAAAATGAGAATGTTAAAAGTCTTTAACATCCATTGTAGCTCTGAAATACCTAGCTTACATTTCACCTTGAGTACAAGGAGATGAACATTAGCTTAAAGAAGAGAAGAGTTAGATAGATTGGATGTTTGATCCTTCTGATGAATATGTGCAAGTCTGAAAGAAAAAGACATATTCTATTTTGAGAATTGTTCATGGTTCATCACTAAAGATCAGCAAATTTCTGTTTCATTCTGACTTTAAATACGTATCCAGAGGGAACTAAGATAGTCAACTCTCGTCCAGCTGTTGTGTTCAGAAATCAACCTTGCAGACGTTTTTGATTGAGAAAGTATTTAATAAGTGCCTGACTTTAGCTAGCTTCTTAAGAGTGTTGCTGGAGTCTTGTCAGCATCAGTCTCACATCAGATAACTAGGAGGTGCAAGGGTGTTTCTGGGCTCTGGTAACCATGTAACTTCTGCGGAAGAGGCCAATTCTGAATCAGGAAACCAGAGTTTTACCACAGATGAATCAGCTAAGCAGGCCTCATCTGCAGCTAGCAAAACTCATTCCTCTCTCAGCATTAGGGAGCATTGATTTCTCAGGATTCACATGATTGTAGGCATTCAAGAAGAAGTACATCTTTATTAGTTGACTCCCATAAAATTCGGAGCTAAGTCGTTTCATTAGCATGTTTAAGTGAGCTAAGAGAAAAGTCCCCGAAGGAACATTTGTCATAAGCCAAGTGTGTAGCTAGGAGTCATCTGTTTTTTGCATTTGCAATTCGATCTAATGATCTGCAACTTTACATTTGCTTTTTGCTTTTTTTGTGGAGTTTAATGTCCTTAGCTTATGTGCCCCGAGATGCCTGCAGGCAGAAGAGTTTCTGTAGGGCCCCTCTGGCATTCCTTGGGATGACTTATCTGACATCACCCAGGAAAAAACTCTGCTTTCCCCTTAGGTTTTCAAAGGAGCTCCAGAAAAGCCTGTCTGTGACTCAGAGATTATAGGAAGGGAATGTGGCCACTCCCTGTTTAAATGAAACCAGTAATAAGCGGACCATCTCAAACTATGAGTAAACATAACATTCATTCAAAATGTTAATTAAAAATGGCATGGAGACCACTCTGAGGCTGGTATTCATTTACTATTATTAAAGAAAAAAAAATTAGCTATGAAAGCCTTCTATTTTGGAGCAGTTCTCCACAGTTTGCCACTTCTGGTTTCTCTGAGACCCAGTCTGCCTCCAATTCCAGCCTTATTCTCACATATAACACATAGCTCTTTGGAAAATGAGTGTTTTCCAAAGAAGAGGGAAGAAAATCCTCAATCTAAAATTGACAGAGCAAGAATACACTTTCTCTTTTTGTCTCTGGTAACTCAACAACAGGGTAATAAAGTAAACTTCCCAGAGTTTCAGAACTGCGTTTCTTAGTTGAGAAATGTAAAACTTCATAATTTGTGATGTCTAAAAGATAAACATGCAGTATAATTTTACAGCGAGATTTACTAAGACATGTTAAATGCAACTAGCCATAAATCCTATACTTAAATTCAGCAGTCAACAACGCTTTTCTATGAAGTCACAGGCGAACCAAACAAGAATTTCTTACCCAGTTTTGTGGTTTTTACAGCAAACAAAACTCTGTAAAACGAAAGCTCAACCTTACCTATTTATTTTTTTGTCTTCTCAGGAACTGAAGAGAGGCTCTGCTCAGACGGTTTCAGTCTGGAAGTGGAGGATTGGACTCCTGATTTTATAGGATATGAACTGAGGCCACACCTAGCAACCAGAAGTTAGTAACTGGATGTCTTTTGTTTGAAGAACTGGCTCAGCTGTGGTCAAAACGAAGGAGAAACAAGTCTTGCAAAACTACTACCGGAACCAACTCAGCTACAGAAAGGAAAACGAAGATAACTTTTCTTCAGCTTTTCCTTCTTTGGCTTTATTCCTCTCAGGAGTAGTAGAATGCAATAGAGTTTCAGTTATGTTGAGCTTCCTGACATATCCTATCCTAAGGAACTTACTGGAACTCCTCTAAAATTAAGCATAATATAGAATAAAAGGCACATTAACCACAAAACTAAAAATGAAAAGAAAAGGGGGTGGGAGCTTTTTTATGTAGAAGTTATATCATTAAGGCTGTACTTATTCTCAAGAATCTGTAGATAGTGGGAATAAAACTTAATCATAGGTTTTTAAATTATGCTGTAATGAGTACTTTTGTTATATTTCATCAGCAATGCCCCTGCCATCCAAACAAGCCTTTGTAAAGAGCATAATTAAGAAATAGGAAAGATGTGAAGTTCAAGATTGCTTCAGTATTTTCAATAATTAATGTTAAAATTATAATTATAGTGATATTTAATGAAAATGTTGGTACTACAGGAGAGCCTGTTTTCTTAATTTTTGAATAGACTCAAACCACATAACTAGAGTATAAACAGATCCCTGGTACTGTAAAAGGGTTGAGCCTATAAGCAAATACCTGGAGCTGTGAACGGTAAGGATTAATGGATTAGCAACCACCATACAACAGGTATCATAGGAAACTTCCCACCTGTGAAGAAGGGAAAAATTTCCAGGAATCTCAGTGTGATTCATTTCATTCTTAACAGCAACTTACAGAACATACACACTAAGATTTTGCTTGCATTGTACTTGTATACTTTGTCTTTTTCCCCCCTCTTTTCTTCATGTGTCTTTCAGGTAAATATATATATATATATATATATATATATTTATATATATTTATTTATATATATATATATATATTTATATATATTTATATATTTATAAATATATTTATATATATTTATATATATATATATATATATATATATATATATATATCATGTTTACAAAAAATCAATGGCTAGTTACTGGATGGTAGCCTCCCAGTACAGTGCTTGTGATACAAGCATAATGACCTGAGTTTGATCCCCAGAAACTAAATTTAAAAACCTGTTACAATAGCATGAATATAATCCTGCTAGTGGAGAGACAGATGGATCCCTGAGGCTCATTGACAAGCCAGTCATCTAATTGGTTAATTCCAAGCCAAGCAAGAGACTCTGTCTCAAAAAAGAAGGTAGATGACACATAAGACTGAGCTTTATCTCTCGCCACCATAAATATGCACACACACACACACACACACACACACACACACACACACACACACTGACACTACACACATATCAATTAGTCACTAGACCAAAAATAGCATCTTGTATCTGTCATCTTAGAAATGGGGAGGCTAAAACAAAAAGATTCCTGTGAGCTCAAGATCAGGGTGGGATACATGGTAGCTAATAGTTTAGCTTAAAATACAGTTAAAGACCTTTGCCAAAACACAAAACAAAATAAAAGCAAAAACAAAAAAAAGAATCAAAGAAAAACTAGAAAATATAAAAAGTCAATGGAGACACTATCTGAAGATTAGCAATATTTTATGATGCATATTGAATACTCAATGCCAATTCCAAAAAAGCCAATGTGACCTTAAGTACTATAGTCATTTAATATAAATACTTTAAAATATCAATTGGTATTTTTTATACATGTTGCATGTGTGTGTTAAAAATAAAAATCAACTAATTGAATACTAATTAATGTGATTGACATAATAGAAAATTGATCCTGACAGATGTAAACTAGCTTTCCAGCATCATACTTATGAGACGGGAAAAGATAATTATATAAACCTGGGGTAATTTCCATTTTTTATCTATTTTTATTTATATTAACTTCGATAACATAAATGTTAGAGCATTCATGCACATTGATAGCTGTATGAAGTGAAAACATCCATGTATTTAAAATAAAAATTAACAATGTAGAAGAAATACATAGTCTGTTTTTGTTTAGCTTTTGTTTCCTATGGCATAAACCAAGTTGAAATGTCTTATGTATTTGAGTTTGTGACACAGTAGAAAACTCAAAATAGCAAAACTGAACAGAGTACTTACTATGGAAAAATTAAGGGAAAATATGTTTAAAATAATACTTTCCAAAGTAGTTTCCAGATATAATGTTAAGGCAGCGAAACACTCAAATATAAAAGAGGGAAAAGGTTAGTCATGTGGAATTTGATGTCCTGTGAACACTACTGAACACTTTTGGCAGGCCACAATCATTCCCTGATACTGTCAAGGTGATCTGTTCAAATAAAAGAATAAATGAAGGATGTTCCCATTGAGCGCTAAGGGACAAGCGCGGGTTAAACAGTCCTTCTGAGTATTATATTATAACTGCAGCCCCAGCTCTAAAGCTGTGACTCACCAGTCTCCTTGTTTCCTGAAGGCGATGATTCATCAGCCTCACATACTCACAAACAGCTAGAAAACAAGCTAAAAGAAGAAAAGGGAACAAAGCAGTTCATATGTGATACTTTCTCACAGCATATTCATTTCATTTCTTCTGATGTAAAATCTGGCAAGAAAACTAAGTCGTGAAATAAAACGGGGAGAGGGTGTCAGGGGCTTTAGTGCAGTGTTTCCTGTCCATTGCTAAGATCTCTACTTAACCTTGTGTCTCTTTTGGAAGAAGTACCTATAAAATCACAAAGAACATAAATTCACCTAGATCCCAAACTCATCACAGCCTCCTCTCACACACTGTAGCCAATAAAAATTGTAGCTTTAGTTTCTAAAGTTTCTAGATAAAGTAGTTTTGAGAACTAACATTACAAATGGCTTACCTCTTGCCTTCTAAATATGTCTTATGTAAAGCAAATATTTCCCTCTCTTATTCTCTTCCTACTCCTCCTTTTCTCCTTCTTCTCACTGTCCCATTACCGAATTAATTGGTGAAGCTACTATTAATATTGCTATCCTTCAGCTTTATCACTATCACATCAACTAGAGAATGTTTGTTTAAGCTAATAGAGAGGTCATATGTACAGCTAAGGCCTTGGCAGAGTCTTCTCTTTACTGGTCCGCACTGAAGGAAGAACACCAACTGACATAAGCGAGGACAAGATAAAGAAAGAAACTTCATTTTTAAACAAATCTGTGGGGGAAAGAATACTTTTTAAAAAAATCTGTCAAAAGGCCTTTCGATGAATTCTCTTCTTTTCTTAATATGGATTCAATAAAAGAGAATGAATGATAATTGCCTTGTCCCCGACAAAAATAAGCCAGGCTTTGATCATGTTGAAACTGGAAAAAAAAAAAAAAGTTTATCATTACAGTTGGGTCATGAGAAGACAATGGAACTAGAAGGCTGAGATGTGCAGAGAGCAAAGTATTTCAAGATTTAGATCAAACTGAACGATGGTTGTAGAATGATAAATGTTTAAAAATAGAAAACAAAATGAAAGAGAAGAGAATGAGACAAATGAAATAAAAATCACCTAGTGTGTTATGCTGAAAAACTTTGTTTTACAAGAGTGTGTGTTGTAAATCTATAATGTATTCCAACAAAATGTTATCTTTAGATGTATTTGAATCTCATACCTACGATCCTAGCATTTGAGATATGGAGGCAGAAGGTTCAGGAATTCACAGTCATTGTCACCAACACAGTGAGTTCAAGATCAGCCTGGACTTGAAATTGGATAGTAAAGTAAATCCATATACAACTGTTTTCTTCTTAACACAAAATCTAGAGAATGTAATAATATTGAGTTTTATATTTGTTCAAAATTTGAAATCTAAATCTTTCATTAATAGTTGATGAAATTTGCAAAGTAAGAATAAGCTAGATACAGAATAAATAATATGAATAATTCCATTTGAAACAATCACATGGCGAAAAATAAGTAAGCTATTACTGAAAAAATTTAAAGTATCACAACAACAATATAGATCAATGGTAAAAGACTTGCCTAGCACATGTGAGGCCCTGGGTTCCACACAGAATTCTTAAAATAAAACAATACAAAATTCAGAATTGTGGGTATTTAAGCAATACATCAATAGTATGATTAAGAAAGAGATTTACCAGCTGTGGATACAGGTTAGCCCTGAGAAGAAAAAGAATGCAATAGAGTATGAGTATGACTTTTTGAACACATTTATCTTAAAAACAAACAAACAAAAAACGCTCTGAAGCTAAGAAACATTTAGCATGTTTTGCTGTTGAATAGAAGTGTTCATTATAGATTTCTCTGTAATTTGCCATATCTTTATAATTCAAAACTATCTGTGATAAGGGAATGATATATCCATATATATATATAAATTTTCCATGCAGTATATTCATGAATCCTGAGACTGTATGCATGATTGCTGTGAATGTTATTATTGTGTGCACATTATATCTTCCTTTTCTCTATGGCTTCTGTTCAATAAGTAAATCCAAAGATACTCAATGCATTTCCTTCATTGAATATTGGAAGCATTTAACTTCTAATATAAAGTATGCTGCTATAAGCACTCTGATGCATATCTCTGGCACTTTTTCTGGGTAATGGGTTATGTATATATACTTTCAACTCTAGTCAATTCTACCACAGAGTTTTCCAAAGCTATTTTAACAAGTTATATATCCAATCAGTAATAAATGAGAATTCTGGTCATTTAATGGCCCTTTCTTGTTCACTAAGAACTAATATCTTTTCATTAAGTATTCTGCTGATGTGAAATAATCATTGTAATAATTTGTTTTTCTCCGATAACTAATAAAACCAAGCACTCTTTTACACAGGAACCCATGTCAAATACATAGTCATTGGCACACACCGCTGGTTATATCATTTTGATGAATTGACAGTTCAAGTTTTCAGCCCATTTTTCTAACAAATTGTGTTATGAATGTTTTATGCAATGTTCATAAGTACCTAACACTTACCTATAACATTAGCGGTGAGATTGGCAGTTACTCTTCTTGCAGTAAGGTTCTGGTTTTGAATGTAGATACTGTTAACAGGATCATATTCATTTTTGTGAAAGCTCACTTTTCTGTGCATCAGGGGATATACGATCCCAGGCCTATAGGACAGACAGATAAAGCAACTTTTCTTGATTCCCCTCACTGTTGTCTCAACAGAGGCCATGTTCACAGTGTGTGATGTCCACCACCAACTCAAAGTCTCAGGTCTGAGAATGAGTCTCTCACTGACAAGCTACCTCCAGCAATTCAGAGCATTTTGAAAAAAGATTAGTTTGTGTTTTTTTTTTAACCTCCATTTTATTAAGTTTTTTAATTGAAATTATTGCTGTCCTTAGTTTATGATATTTTAAGTAAATTTTAATTCCATTCATATTTTAAAGGGGCATTATATTTCTTTTATCCTAATAACATAATTCAAATTGCTACCAAATCAAAAAAATAACTAACACATTCATGCTAAAATTTTGTCTCTCAGTCTCTGTACATTTCCTTTTCCAGGTTAAAAATAAAAATAAAAAGAATATCAGAGAATATAAATACTCAGTCACAGGTTAGTGTCTTCTATGGGGAAGCTTAGGAGATGCCAGTAAATGACTTGACGATTTTGGTTACTAGACCCTACAACTGGGACCATTCTAGGATCTTCATATCTTTTAATTCATGAATCTGTTGCCCTATTTTCCTCTATACCATTTGAATTTCTCACATGTGAGTTACGGTAAATTTCATTCTCATATTCCCAAGATTTTGGGGGGGAAAAAGTGAGATGTGTGTTAAGGTCAAGAGGTCAAATTCAGCATTTTGGTTCCACAAGAGCAAAACTGTTTTTCAAATCCAAAATTGTGGAATTTCAACTTTGCTAGTGGTAGTTTAAGTTCCATGGAGTCTGTATATAAATTCTTCTGTAACATTTAATAATCTGTTCCTTTAAAGTTTTCTCCTCAATATTGCAATCTACTTGTGGCAACATCTTTGACTAAAAATGAATAAATATGTGATTTCAAGGCAGACAGTATTTGTTGGATCAACAGATTTTTAATTAAAACCATTTCAAATAGCATATATTAATGCTACAAAATGATGAGCATCACTAAGACATGATCTTATATATGCAGTAAACACTTTCTGCCATAATTCTTTCTTGTACCACTTCCTATTCAAGATATTTCACTTCCTCCTCCAAATAGACCCCATCTACTTTTAGGTCTACATGCATGCATTTTTAAAATATAATCTCTACACAGAGATAAAATATGTGATACTTGTCTTTCTGAGTCTGGCTTACTCCCCTTAATATGACGTTCTTCATTTCCATCCACTTTCCTATTCACTCAATTTCTGTCTTGGCAAGAATTCTTATTCGTTGTGGGAAGGATGCAAAGGGGCACATCCCTTTGGATGGTGGACTGGCATTTCTTAGAAACCCTGAAACCTAGCAATTGTGATCATTGCTTTTCTTAAATGAGTCTGAAAATACATGTCTACATAAAACCATACATGAGAACATTAGTAGTTTGTTCATAATTAAAAGAAAAACCAACAAGTTGTTCTTTAGAGGTGAATAAATAAAAAATAGATTACATTCACCCAGAGAATACTACTCAAAGATGAAATGAATGTTAAGTCAGACACTGATCCCAGCACTTTGAGAACCTGAGGTAAGAGGGTCGCTTTGAGTTGGAGGCTGGCCTGGGCTATATAGTTGATTGCATCAAACCAAGAAAAGACACAAATTAATCTCTTAAGTACATGTTGCTATTGGAAGAATACCAATGAAAGAAAGCCTTGTAGAGGATGGAGAGTTTCAACAGTATGGTTTTTGTAGAAGTAACTGATAAACAGAAAAGATTAGGCTGTGAGGGGCCAGGTTCCTATTGGTGAAGTAAAACTATTGTGTGTGAGACTGTGATGATATATACACATCAGACATTTGGCAAAACACAGAACACAAACAGTGTGTCCTAACCAAAATGGGGGCCGACAGCTAATGACATTGTGCAAACATTGGTTCACAGATACAACAAATGCACCACATCAATGCAAGGTAATAGCCGAGACCAGGCACAGAGTAATGAAAGGAGCAGGGAAGAATTCTTTGTACATTCTGCTCAAGTTTTCTAGAAGCTAAGTTTTCTTCAAAACTGGAGCCTATTAAAGAAAAAGAATATTAAGTTGACTGTATTATTTGTAATATGTATTAGTGCTATATAATTTCCGATGCAATAATTAAAATCATTTTAAAATCCTCAGCTTAAAAAGTCATGCATATCTTTCATGAGACACATTGTCAGCTCCACTGCTTCATGCTACAAAAGGAGTTGAACCAAGGTTAATAAATAATACGTATTAAAAAGATAAAAAGTAATTTTAAATATTTTGATCCAAAATGATTTTTATAATAAACTGGATCTCACATTAGTCCATACCAAAATATGGATCTAGATAGATTTAAGATTAAAGAAAGTACATAATATGAACATTATCAAGAAGCATAATTTCTGGGTGTGAAAAATAGAGAAATGGAAATCTCTTGTGGAAAAAACCAAATAAACCAAATTAGTAGATTCTCTCCAAAGTGCCAACAATTTCTCATGCACTAACAAAGGATACTAAAGACAACATCCCAAGATCTCTTATGAATTAATAAATACTAAAACAGTCAAGCAAAGCACAAACATGAACAAAATATAAATATTCATAAGTGCAAATTCAAATGGTAAAGTAAACAAAATTAATAAAATTTACAGTAGTGAAGGAAATACTATCCAAAGAAATGATTGCAGTCTGGGACTGGGAATGTTGGCTCAGCAGTTAAGGGCCCTGCCTCATCTTGTAGAGGATCCAGCTTTGGTTCCCAGCACCCATGTCAGGAATATGTCCTTTCAGTTCTAGGGATCTTACATCTTCTGGCATCCACTGGCACCTGAAAGTACACGCATATACTCAGGCATATGAACATACACATAAAAAGAAATACATATTTTTAAAACAAAGTAAGGGAAAACAATTAATAAAAGTACCCAACTGGTGAAAATTCAAGAATTTCTATACAACATTTTTTGGCAAGACTGAGTTAGGGTTCTCTTGAAAATGGAGAGATAGTTTAAATAGCCAAGCTGTATAAAGCCATGGATGAATTCATTCTGTAGGACCGAAGAAAAAAATGTTCTATACATCGCCTGTGTTTGTTTACTTTTGGCAACAACTATAAAATAAAATTAACAGAAGAGGGTAGCTCAAAGGCATAGGTGGTAAAAGAAAGCAGTACCGGGGAAGCAACACGTGTTTGGTTATACTCAAATAGTGTTCCGAGAGGGTGAGCCAGGCCTCAGTTCTACCCTCTGTGAGGCTCACTAACTTATTACAGCGTCATTGATTGTAGAGATCATGGAATGCTGCAAATCCAGAGCCAAATTAGCACAGGCCATCCTTTGAACTCTCTTTAACAGTCATTTCTTGCCGTCTTCTGTGCCTGACCTAACCACTTTGTGGCCATTAGATAACTCATTTGGAATGTACAGAGAGAGTACTAGTTTCCAACCAACCAAAGGCGAAGAGTCCTGCAGGGTAGATTCTGATGCCTACAGTAGATGTTGCCCTTCTTTGCTTTAATTTGCCTTCCAAAAGTTTGTACCAATATATTTGAAAAGTATCTTGGTTTATAATATTCTTTGCTTCATTACTGTAAGAACTTCATCAAACTGCTTCCACATGGAACCATAGAATTTGGGGTGGGTGACCTAAATTTGCGTTCTCCAGGACATGGTTACTATGGTTGATTACAGAATAAAGTTCCTTGTCCCCTTTGAAGTGAGAATCGGGTGTTTGCATTAACAAAAGGCAACAATATGGTTACATTTTAAAAGATTTCAAAATGGGCTGTGGATTTAGCAATGGAGATGGTAGACCTAAGAAATGAGAGTTTGGAAAGCACACTGAAGAAAGGTTTCGGGGAAGTGCAACTGAACTGAACTGAAATCTCTATGGAGATCTGTGTTTCTATCATGATTGTATTCCTTTGACTTTGATAAAATATCCTGACCAAAAGCAAATTAGAAAAGAAATGGTTTATTTTCATTTTACAATTCCAGGTTACAGTCCATGATGGCAGGAAAGCCAAGGTGGTAACAAGTTAAAACTACTACTTACAATACATCCATAATCAAGTATGATGAGAAATGCAAACATACGAGCTTGTTCGCTCTCAGTCAGCTTTCTCAATTCTTATACTATTTATAACCCCTTGGCCAAGAAAAGAAACAACCAGCAATGGGCTTGGTCTTCTTGCATCAATAAACAATCAAGAATATCTGCCATAGACATTCCTCCTCCAAGCCAGTCTGATGTAGATAATTCTTCATTAATATGCTTCATTAGTGAAAACAGATAAGTTGAGTCTTAGACTCAATAATGCACCACCTTGTCTTGGTAACAAATGAGGACAGGAAGCATAGACTGGTTTATAAATTTAGAAACTCAGAAGAACTCATAGTGTCATCACAGTATCCCCAAAATGTTAGAGGTAACTTCTGTGTAACTAACTAGCACAGGAAATTCATTCTCCTAACTTTTCAGGTGTTTACGTTTTTTTATATATCCATACAAATATGAAAGGGCTTCAGGCTGCCAGGAAAGAGCATCAAAATATAACACGGGACAGAGGGAGGACTTACATTCTCTTCATAAATATGAACATCGTTAAGCTCAAAGCCAAACATGCAAATTCTAACATTTTCCCTAAATCTGATACATAAACAAGAATCTTTTTGGAGAGGCTTAAAATAAGCAACACATGAAAAAAGGAACAATTCTAAATTCCACCTGTGATAGCCAGGGTCAAAACAGCACTGGAAAATTCAAATTCAGCTTGTGGGTTTAGAGGAGGCCATCCTGAGAATTAAAGAGTCTTAGGCTCCTGGAGAGCCCTCCTCCCAGTCAGAAACTCTACCTGCCTCCTGGTTCAGATTTTGCATTTTTGACAGGTGGTGGCAGGTGCTTCCAATATGCACATTGAAGTTTAATTTCCATCTGGGTGAACAAGAAGTCAGTTGCCTGGGGCCAGAGCTTATTTGCTGTGGACACAGGGAGGTTTGCTCAGAGGGCAATGAAGGCTTAACCGGGTAAAGAGGGAACACAAAAAGCTCCCTGGGATTAGAAACGATGGGTTGGGCAAATATTCTTTACAGTGTTTGATATTTGTAATATGGAAATGAAATTCAGATCAGGAAAAAAAAAAACTACTTCATGTACTTCTTAAATCTCAAGGTCTCCTGAACTTTCTTGAAACTGAAACATCTAAGTTACATTTATATGCAGTTTGAGTGTACCAAGGTTAATGTAATATAAGATATATTATTTAAATAAAACTCTATAGACTGAGTTTTGTTGAAAAAGAAGTACTTTGTTACAAAGAATTATTATATAGTGAAGGACACTCACATAAATAAAGTTTTCTGAGAAAAATCAATGAGGAATCCATTTTGTGGGCAGTTTTGCTTTACAGAGCTACAAAACTTGAATGTCTAACTGCAGTTTGATGAGTCACAACTTAAAAATTTGCCCAGAGGTAGGGAAGTGTGAGAGGTATTTGTGAGAGTTTCCATAGCTCTGCCTGAACCCAACAAAAAAAAAAAAAATAGGACCATTAATAAAAAGCAAAACTGCATGTACTTGAACTGAACTATGAACTACACGCGCGCGCGCGCGCACACACACACACACACACACACAAGCACGCACACACACATACACACACACGCACACACACACACACACAAGCACGCACACACACGCACACACACACGCACGCACGCACGCACACACACACACGCACGCACACACACACACACACACGCACGCACGCACGCACGCACACACACACATTTTTCAAATTTCTCATTTCTCCGTAAGGAATGGTGGATAAAGCCACATTTCCCCCAAGGGCGGGATCACTCCAAATTGTTTAACTGCTTACATCTGGAGGCCGATGTGCTTAATAGAGGACAGCAGTCATTCCAGCTGTTGAGACAGCAGCATTGTTTAAGTCTGTGTGTCCTGTCCTACTGAGGCTAAGAGGAGACTTCAACGTGACTACTAGGGCAGTATTCTGCTTGCCTTGAATCTTTCCCTACTGAGTCCCTTTTCCTGTTTTAAGACTTAGCTAAAAATCCATCTTCTACAGACTATTTGCCAATGTACAGGAAGATGTTTTTCATGAAATCCTACAGTTCATTGGATCTCAGAAACAGAATTATTGCCTAGAAATTTCAGTCTTTTTTTTATTGTCTTTCTTCCCCCACTAGATTTAATCTCTTTAGAACTCCTTCCTGTTCATACCCAAATTTTCAAATTTCAAAGGAAATTTACAATACAAAGCTAATGACATTTAGATTTTTGTAAGCACCCAAATCCAATTCCCTGTTCCCGTGGTCTTGCTATGGAGGTCCTGGCTTGTCCAGAAAGTGACTATGGAAAGAAAGCCTTCAAAAGAGCTATTGTGGGCTGTGTTAACACATACCCTAAATCCCAACACTTGGAGGCAGAGGCAGCTGTATCTCTGCCACATCAAAGCCAGCCTAATCCACACAGTGAGTTCCAGGCCACCCAGGGCTAAATAATGAGACCCTTTATCAAACTTCGAAAAATCCAAGCATTATCAATATAGTGTACAAAAATAAAAGTCAAAGCCAAGCCTGATGGCACACGCCTTTAGTCCCAGCACTTGGGAGACAGGGGCAGGTAGATCTCTGTGAGTTCAAGGCCAGCCTGGTCTACAAAGGGAGTCCAGGACAGCCAAGGATACACAGAGAAACGCTGTCTCGAAGAATCAAAAAAAATTTTAATAAATAAATAAAAATAAAAGTCAAATTGAGGACTGATATCTCATCCAAGAAGTACAACAGACATAGAAACCCTGAGAAGATGGGTCAGAAGATAAGTCACCTAAATCCAGCAGTAGTGGCTTTCAACAACAGACTCAGTGGTCAGACCCTCACACTCTGTCTGATGAGCTAGGATGACATGGATGGGAAGAATTAATCACTATTAGTTTCGAACTCTCACTATGGACTGATCAATGATAAACAACTAATGAGGAAGGTAGAGAAGTGATTTCAGGATAGATGGAAGATCTTGGAACTTAGACAGTAGAGAGACCTCGGCAACTTCCTGGAGAAAATGAGAACCTCAGTATAACCGTAAGGTAACAGTTTTATCAGGTCACACCTCTCTGTAATATGAAGGTACTATTGCATGGCACAGCCTTAGAGAAAATGTTCTAGAACAATACTTGGTATCTTTCATGACTCAAAGTTTAGATAGGCTTCCAGACTAGTTTTTGAGACCAAGAATTAGAATGTAGTTAGAAGTGTCTTTATTTCCCTCTTACTCTGTATTTATCAGACCAGTTTTTGTCTTCATAATAGAAAACATGTCAGTTAACATTCTGGTTCTTGCATCTCACAGTGACATATCTTCTGCTCGAAGAAATAAAAATAAAATTCCAAAGACGTTTTTGGTTGGTATTGTATAGTTAATGACCTGTAACTGAAACAATGCAGGTACCCAAAAGTTTGAACTCACTAGAACCAAGTGGTTGGTTTGGCCTAAAGAAGACAAGGTTGTTTGTAATACAGAGAAATATATTACTTGGCACAGCTACTTGGAAAATTGATATGGGAGTAAATCTCATTGAGAGAACAATATGAAACCATCCCTAAAAATAAACAACAAATAGATGAATGCTTATTAAATGCACAATGAATGAAGACATGCCTCTCTCTTAGGATGAGTTCATTTGATGGGTTGTCAGTAATAATAAATAATCAGACAGGAGTATCTGGTTTACCCTCCACTAATAGGAAGCAGCTATTTCCTGTAAGGAAACCCTTCATGACTGTTGGAGCTGACACTGAGCAGTTCCATAATACAATCCTATGATTGAGCAACAGATACAGAAAGTTTATATCTGTGGTATCCTTTGGAGTTTTGGTTTCTGCATTCTAACATTCCCCCTTTCTTATTTCTACATGAAAATTAAATCCCTCCCTGTCAGTGATCTTATGACAATGATGATGAATGTCTTTCTAGTTTAATAACCTGCTGTAGACATGTGATTTTAAACAACAGCCCTAGTAGTGACCAAGTGGAATTTAGAATGATGTCATTAAAAGTAAAAATAAACAACTTTGGATATAAATAAAAGACAAAGCTGCCTGGAGATAGCAGGGCAGGTGAGGAGCTAACTGATTAAAGACAAAGGCACCACTGTTAATACCTGGCTGGCTTGGACAGGTTCCTGAGTTGATATTTACTTGGGGTCGGTATAAAGGTATCTGAAATCAAATGAGAGAAGAGTAAGTGCCCTAGAAACTTGAATTATCTTTTTTTCTTCAGTGCTCTGGCTGCATTTCCCATCAATCAACAATTTTTCTGTATTTCGAAACTCTACAGCCAAACTTTGCAGGGCATTGTGCCCGGTGAACAGGTGGCAAGGGAATAATGTGTTGTGTCTGTATTTGGTCAACTAGCTGCATTCTTTGTGGTTTAAGACAGAAACTCAGCAGATCCCTCACCCTCTAGTGTGTACTCACATATACTGAGATCCCTCAGGCATAGATGAACTTCTCTAAAAAGGGCAAATGAAGACTAAGTAAGCTCAGCTTGAGCAGGCTATGAGCAACTCTCACACTCTATATGAACCACTCTGCTCCACAATGGATATATTTTACCCCATGTGATAAGGTTTGCTCATATATGTCATAAAACTGTATTATCTCTGTCTTGCTGTACAGCAGAGAGATGAACATGTGGAAGGGAATGTATGTACATGTGTTTGTTATTCACCCCACACTGAGGTTTTTTAGACAGTAATGGCTCAGATTCCTTAATATATTTGAGCAAATCCAGTTTATCAACATCTAATTGAAAACAGTTTAAGCATGCTGGAATAATAGAAATCTCATTAAAACTCCATGGCATGGCTATCCCGTATGCTAGTTTCATTGACTCTTGCATGGATGTTTAAGTGCCACTTTGCTGAGCAATACTGTATAAATAACTCCAAGAATGAGAAAGCAAGTATTGATTTAGAAAGTAAACCTAATCATGGTGTATATCCAAACCAAATAGAATAGTGAAATTGTACTTGTCAGAATGAGAATTATTTACTCATAGTTCACTATATTTGCAAGAGATTTCAAATAAGGAATACTTAGCATTATTTTCATTTTTGAATAGCATGTGTGCATTTAGAATGTATGCTTATTTGGTGGTATAGATGAAATACCTTTGTGCCAAGAATTCCATCCCTGTGGCACTGAAGGCTCTCCTTGATCATTTAGAAATGCATCGTGAGTTGCTGCTTCTCAATTACACTAGGGACAGGGTCACAGCTGATGGCCTAGCATTGCTTCTTCAAACACATCACTACAATGTTTTTTAAACTGAAGCTAAAATAAATGAAATCCCCTCTGTACTATCAGGCGGATGATTGGCACTTAATCTGTTTTATACACTCTTGCTTATAAAGTCTCTGACTGGAATTAATTTCATCCTCACCATTATGTAATTAAGAAAGACAGGGCATAGAACAGAGCTGCCGTGCACATCTCAAAAGTGAAGTAGAAGTCAATGACTAGCAAACAAGAATACCATGACTGGCATCTAGTTCTACTCTTGAGTACAGCATTCTTTACTATGCTGCCTACCTGAACTGAGATCCTTGAGGGCATATTATACTGAAAACTGCTATGTGTGAAGCAAAAGAACTAGGCCCAAATAAGAGGATTTTAGTGACTATGAGCCTACACACAACTACCTTCTAATGCTGGAAAATAACTCATGGACACACCTTTGCCTACAAACCCATTCTCATAGTTCATGCACCCACAGGCTCACAAACACTTTGATCCTCTCTCTAGGAGGGTGTGAAAACCTTAATAGTGTGCTTCTAAGCCCTTCAACTTCCTCTACAGTTCTTGACAAACCAGTTCTTCTGGATTAAGCCTTCACAGTATGTTCATGATTTTCAGATGTTTCCTTCTTCTCTTTTGAAAACTGCTTTTCTCTTCATTTTTCATGCCTGACAGTTTAAACAAAGCAACACCAATGATGAAATAACAACAGTGTGTTCTTTGCTCTGTTCTTACAGTGAAAAAAACACAACCGATACCCAGGCCTCAAGCACGCCTACTTTTTTCCCTTGGAGGAAACTTCTCAGGCAAGTTTGTCCTTGACCTCTGTCATTTTAAAATATGTCTTCTTTGAATTAATTTTTGAAACTCCTTCATTCCTTCTACCCTTCAGTTCTTAGGTAAAATATTGTTGCTCATTATTTCTTTGGTTGTATTCATTGCAGTCACCAATTCTGAGTAAATGCTTTGATTCCAATTTACTTAGAGTTCTTTGGAAAAAAAAACCCACTGCCTGTGTAGCAAATGTGCTTGTGTATGTGTGTGGCTTTGACCAGTTTAAAAATCCAGGAGCACAGTTAATACATAATCATTGCTCCTAGCAGCAAATATAATAAAAATGCTGTTATCTCATCTTCAAAAACAAACCAACCAGAAAAATATCAAAGCATGAGTTAAGTGAGCTGGAGTGAGATATTGTAGCTGACTTGAATCTCGTAATTTAGAGCAGAATCAAATGCAATAAACTTCTAAACAAACACTCTGCAACTCTACTTAAAATATATTTAAATAATTAATGACAACATTGATTGGAATCAGTGTTTTATTAATTTTTACAAATTTAGAAAGTTCTTTGCTATGAAGTTCTTTTTTTTTAATATCAAGAATAAGAGTAACATAGTTTTGAGGCAGTACTGAGAATTCCAGCTTAATACATTGCTAAGTTCTTTTAAACTAAATAAAATTAATTTTCAACTTTTCCCAGATAATATTAGATTAAAAATTGAAAGCTCCAAAGTCAATTCAAATAGATTTGCTTTGGATAATTAAAATCAGTAAGTACCTCATTTCTCCTTAAGAAGTCAGTGTGAGAAAGAAAATCAAGAATAAAATCTTCTGTGCATTCATTTTCAAATAAGATACAATTTTAAAATTTTGTTGTAGATTCCTTGTTCTCCCTAGCTGTGATCACTGACTTATATTTCAATAAAGTTGTAATTACTAAGAAATGTTTCAGGAAATCTAACTTGTGATACAATGCATGAATCCCAATATCAGAGAGGTAACTGGTCGCTGAGTAGACGGCGGGACATGTGTGGAAATGTGGGGAGTTCCAGTCTGAAAGTACATTCTGACATAGCTGTGTTGTGGACAGCTACCTCAGGTGTCATGAACAGTAAGAACTGCTTTGGTGAGAAAAAGGTGGAATACTTTCGGGTACAGAAGGTGGATCTTGCTGCCATTGGCTCATCAGGGTGTGTCCACGATCATCAGCAGAGTCAGATCTACATCACACACAAGCTCAAATGGAAAAATTGGTTTTGGCCACTGTCTTGAACATCTTCAGAAAATAATGCCTTGAGTTGATGTGCTGAGTCCAAAGTGAATCACAAATGCTCATCAGGGAAACTTACTTATTGTCACTGTACTGTTTTTATGAATTGCTCAGAGTTTTAAGCAAATAAGGTGTCTTACATATCCTTTTACTCTTTTACAAACAGTATTGAGCTCATTCAACAAGAAACTAACATTGTGAAATCCAGCACAAGGACACACTGAACCATAAAATATATTTTAATTCAAGACATTATATAAAAGCAAAATAAAGTAAACCAAAAAAAAAATATTCACCAGAAAGTCATAGTCGATTTTTCAGCACACATATATGAATACATACTTATTTTCCCATTTTGCATTTTGAATGATGAAAATGAAGTTGTTCGAGGAAGATTTTAATGGAGGGGTTCTTCATTCATTGATGAATCTGAACTCACTTCTGTGTTTTTAAAGATATAATCCAAAAGAAATAAAAAGGGGGGGTTGACCTTCATGGAAGTAGATTCAATTGCACCTTAATAAACTCACAAAAAACAAGTGAATTATTTCTTATTCCACTTCAAATTTTGTTGTAAGCTACCATCCAGCACCTGGAAAATACATAACATTTTGTGGGCTGGAGACTGCTTTCAGCCTTGGTATGTATGAATGATTGATTCTAGGACCCCTACAGATATCCCTGGCAGAGAACCCTCGGGCCCTATATATATGTTTGTCAAGCAAGCATAGACCACCCCCCTCCACACATCTTTCTATAGCTTAGTTACTATATATCATAGAACTTAAGTGCTATGTGAATCCGTGTTATTCGCTACATTTTTCAGGGAATAATCATAAGAAAAAACTATCTACATGTTCAGGATAGGTTCAATTTTCCTTTTTATAGATGGGTTTAATTCACAGTTGGTCAAACCTACGGATATTGAATCTGTCTATAGAGAGGTTCTAAAAATCTATGTTATAAAACAGGAATGAAAGACCTGTCCTTATGAAAACAGACGGAAATAAAAACACAAATATCAGAGAAAGATTACCAAAGATACTGTAAGATCTGAAACGTCAACGCTAAGACCAAAAAGGAAACAGCTTGGTATTCTGTAACTGAGATGTATTAACACCGGGAACTGGAAGAGCTACAGAGCCCCAAGAATGTTTCTTCTGAGTCTAAACTGTTAAGGCACTTCCTGTGTTGTTGCCATAGAGATAATTATACTACAGGACTCTTGAGTTTTAGAGGCAGAAGAATCTTAAAGCAGAGGCACTGTTCTTTGTTTGTTTGTTTGTTTGTTGTTGTCGTTTGCTTTCAAAGCCCTAAAATTACAAAGCAGATAAAATTTTAAAAGCTCCAATGAACATGTTACTAAGTGTTCCCTCATCAACCCAGGAATTGTGCTTGAGGGGAAAAGTGAACTTAGAGGCTCTGCTCCAGCCTCTGAATGTAGCAGGTGTTAGAGAAAACAGGAAATCAGGACCAGTCAAAGAGGGGAAGGCCTGACTTTAATCAAGGAACTCGCGATAAGTATTTCTTTGAAGGTATAATATCAATCTTCAAATAAATTTTTTGTTTGAAGCACTCAAAAATTTAAAGCTATCTTTTTAATAACAGCATATCCACTTTGATTATTTACCTACAAGTTTCTATTCTTGAAATTTTTACGTGTGTGATAAATATAGAGGCACACACACACACCACACACACACATTCCATCTATCTTTGCTCATGAGAAGAACTACAGCATTTTTGCTTCTGCAATAAATTTTGTTATCTGGTACACAATCTCAACAGTCTTTCAAGTCTTGCTCGGCTAAAACAGGTTGAAAATCTCCTTTGGAAACATATAATCACATTTGGGGATGGCAACAGAGTTTTTTGTTTTGTTTTGTTTCGGTTTTTTGTTTGTTTGGTTGGTTGGGTTTTTGTTGTTCTTGTTGTTTGGACATTGTAAAGAACTAGATGACAAAATTACTGCAAAAGAGCCTAAATTTTAAGAGTGTGCATTTTATGGCAGTGACTGTTTTGTCTTTACACTTATCTGATGTTGATAACTTAATTTCAGGCCGCAGAGCAAACAATGAACTTTATTATGTTTGTTTACACATCCTAGTTCATCATTCCAAATTAAGTATCCTGTTTAATTAAGCTTATCTCAAGGATTTAAAGTGATTCAGCCAATTACAGAGCTAATGTATGAGTGTTGTGATGTTTTGATTGTCAGTGATAAACACAGGTATGTCATGCTTAATAAATGGAAATATTGAAATAATAGATGGAAAATTCTGAGGAGTAATTTTCTAAGCATAGAACACAGTAGCAAATTGTGAGGCGTAAGATATTAATCCTGTTTGCAAGATATAAGAAGCTATTTGGAAAAACTGACTTTTCTAGACACAAAGTAAAACAACCACTCAAAACTTGGCAGTAGGTAAGCAGGGAAGCTCTGTGGAGGGAAGGTGACAACCCAAAATTGGGGACCACCTGAGAAGCTTTTTTTGAAATCTAACATACAGAATATCACTCATATAGCAGTAGAATTCCAAAGTATTCCAGAGCTGAGAAGCAAAATTTGCAATAAAAGTAGAATGTACCTAATGCCCACACTGAGTTTAAGTTTAAATTGTAAGTTAAATGTGAACTATGTAAAGTTACATGTACTGAAATCTTTGTTGTGTACATTTGTAACATTTGGGGGCCTTGACCCCAAAAATATCACTCCCCATCCCACTGCAGTCCTGGTCAGCTTAGTGGTAAGATTGGTCTCAGATCCCTCCAGTTAACAATGTCAGCTGGTCTTACATAACCAAATGACTGCAGCATGCCACTTGCTTCTCTAAGTCTTTTGAACTCTTACTCAAAACCCTGCCAAGGCATTTCTGTCATTTCTACTTAATTTAATGTGTGGATTCCATTTCCCCAGGCCCAAGCTTGCAATAACTATCCAAACCGAATAATGGAACCATTCCCTGTACCCTTGCCAGGGAGGTTTCAGTCATGGGATGAGAATTCCTTACTGACAAATTCTGACTTATCACATTCATCTTTCATCCATCCTCAACCCTGTTCATGTCTAATATTATCAACATCTACTCTCTGGCAAGCACTTATGGTTCTCTTTGCTACAAATTAATTATGTCTTGAGGTTCCTTTGGTGAGTAATTCCATTTTTTTACTTGTCTGATGTATGCCAAGTCTTCATACTAGTGGCAGAACTAAAAACTTGATAGGAGAGGAATTGAGGTCAGATTTTAAAGAGGATAAATATCATCTTCCAAGCCTTCCACCTGATTTGAAGCTTTGGCACAGTTATCAAACCAGAGGTTACTCTTCTACCAAAAAAAGAGTAAGCTCCTCCTGCAGGCCCAGATATTAAGAAGAGGCCAGTGGGCTCACATTCCTAATCAAGCTCTCCTATAATTCTCATTCAATCTTAGTGGTTCACTTCTTCCTTTTTAGAGTTCTATTCATTAAGCCACAAACACCATTCTAATAATGAGCACTAAGCTCTTATATACCTGTACAGGTTTTAGAATAAGTTCTACCTTTAATTGTGAGTTCAATCTACCTTTTTACTATAAAACCACAGATGTCTCTAGATGCTATCTTGAAGTTCTTCTTACTTTTACACCATCACTTTGTTGGTTCTTGACAAACTTGCCCATGTGTCAATTTCCTTCTACTGCAATTGGCAACACTGAACAACAAGCAAGCATCTCTCAGTCCCGGTGGTTATTATCCTTCAAACATCTCAGAAAGGCTTGGGACCTCATCCCAAGGCCACTGTGACAGGTAGCATTAACTAGACAGGAGACAAGCCTGTGAACATATCTGTGAGAGTTTTTCTAGATGAGTTGGTTGTAATGGAAAGACCTACCACACACGGCATACCTGAGCTACTGGACTGCAAAGAAGAGGGAAAGAAAGATGAACACCCATATTCATTTGTTTCTGCTTCTTGACTGTGGATGCAGTGTGACTGGCCACTTCAAGGTCCTATCGCCATGACATTTCCACCATAATGGATTGTATCTGTGAACTCTAATCCAAAATAACCCCTTCATTCCATGCTTCCTTAAATTATTTTTGTAAGGTAATTTGTTGCAATGGCAAGAGAGAGCTATATCTCCTTGAAATGGAAATGCAGATAGTTGTAAGATACCTTGTGGGTCTGGAAACCAAACTTGGATCCTCTGAAAGAACAACAAATGATTTTAACCACTGAGCCATCTCTCTAGCCCATTGAAGGATACTTCAAAGAGTTCATTGTCTTTAAAGGTGGAAATATATTGCCATCAGACTGCAAAACGATCTGCTTCTTTGGTCATTTCATAAAGATTCTTCTTCCTAGGATCCATTGGAAACAATCCATTTCATTTGGGTCTCTCATCAGTTTTGTTAACATTAAGAAAGAGGACACTAGATGTGATAATACAAAGTGCAGAAATCTAACTAATCCCACTTCTAGAGTTTGGAAGTTCCCAACCAAGGAGCTCATTTGATTTTTGCCCTCTAGGCTGGGAAGGTGAACATGTCCCTTGTCTCACTTATGTTTTGGTTACTCATTGGCTGGCTTTTTTGCAGTCTTCTGCATATAGATGAATCTAATTTGTATCTGCATGAGCGTCTCTACTTTGTGTTTCTGTGACAACATGATGTCTACTTTAATATTATTAACAAATGGAAAAGCATCAGCTCAGGACTCCAAAGACCAAGTTCTCAGCTCAAAGGAGATTTATTTGCTCCAGATAGACAGAAGGCATGGAATGAGAGACAAAGACAGGAGATAATGGACAAGGGAAAAAAGGAAGAAAACAAGGGGAAAGGAGTAGAAATATTTGTCCCAGAGAGGAGACAGACTTGGCACACAGGAAAATGGAAGTTTACAAAGGTACAAGGGGAAATCCCGAGCTAGGATGAGGTGCTCACCCCTAGTTGGGCATGTTAAGCAGGTGAGAAAATGAGGGTCCTCAACTGCTGGACCTCAATATCTCAAAAGCTGGGCCCTGGCAGTCAGCTGCAGGAGGAATTGACGAAACAAGGGAATAGACCCTGGGGAACTGGTTTGGGAATGCAATCCCACACACATCCTTCAGCAAGGCAGAGGGAATGGGAGAAATGGGTAAGGCCAGTCAGAGCCTTCCTCACCATGCTCAAGCTGTCCAGAGTCCCCTCAATTAAATTATAGTTTCTTATATGGTCATATGAGGAATTAACATCATAGTTATAAAAATAACATCATAGTCAAGTTTGAGGATTGGCTGATGGTGGAACAAATGAGTTGAGCATGTAAATGACAGGACTTCTTTGTCTCCATGAAAGGCTAATATTACCATCTGGTTGTGTATGACTTTATGTTTGCAAAGACAGTGAATCTAACATCTCGCTGAAATAATACACTATCATACAACGTAGGGTCAATGTTGATCTTAGCACTCATGAGAACTGTACAATTGTTATCTGTACCTGAGATTATAGTCTGGCATATCCATTGCATACATTAATTACTATTAATCCTTAACTCACAAATTTTTATACCAAATGTCCTAATTATACACTAATGAAAAACATCACAATGATAAATAGTCCTTAATATTTTAATAAATAAAATGTGAAGACACAATTCTTATTTTAGAAAACAAAAGAAAGTGAGAAATGAGATATAGAAACAATTTTTTTTTTATAAATACTTTATTTTTTTTTCTTCAAGTTACATCTCAGTAACAAACCCCTCCCTATTCCCCCTTCCTAACCCGCCCTTCCACCCTCTTCCCTCCAGAGGTTTCCCCTTTCAGTCCAACAGCTGGTTCCTTCTCTTATAACAGTAAGTATTATACAAAACAATAGATATAAATATGCCACATTTATGAGTGTAAATTGGCCCAGTATACGTTCCCAATGTTCAGTTTATACCTATTTGGCCCCTGACTTTAACATTCTACTATCTACCCAACTCCATGAGTTTAAAAGTCTATATGTGACTCAACATTCATACTATCTTGCAACACACTTTTAAGAGTATCTTCTTAGATCTATAACACCCTCTTGATTCCTAAACAGTTCAAAATTTAACTATAAGATTCTATCTGTCTATTCTTCAACCACCTCAGAGACCTGAGAGGGATAAATATATTTGCTTATATAGGAAATGCAGAGCCTGCAGCTTCCAAAACTAAGAAAGAACATACCAATAACTGCCTAGACAGTTCCCATTTTCTCTCCATACATTCCAGCATCAATCTTCAGGCTTTGGGTCCTGTTTCTCTGACAGACATTTGTTGTAGAGCAGGGATTATGAAGGACTTACCTACCCTGTCTTGGCAGAGTTAGGCTGTCGACTTCCCTGCTACCAACTTTTGTCCTTTTTGGACAGCAGTCTGTCTGCAGTTGGTGCAAGGGGTTTTTTCATGCCAAGAGAAAGGCTTGCCACTAATTCAACCGTCTTACAGTGGAGGTTCTTCGATGCTTATCTTCTACTTGGAGTAGAATAGGGGGTGCTGTCAGGCACTGATATGTCTCGATATCAAAAAAAAATCTTGATTTAAGATAACATCTTTGAATGCCATATTCTGCAGATCTCTAGGGGTTTTTGAAGATGCCCTAACCATCTCTTGTATTTAGATAAGCAAATGTTGCTTGTCTCTTAGCAACTTGATTACTGGGTAGTTTAGAGAATATCTGTGATAGACTGTCATAGTAGCTAACAAAGAGACATGTTTGCATGACTAGGAGTTTGTTTTAACTATCCTAGACCGTTTTAGACGGTTGGTATCAAGAGGTCAGAGCTTCACATTTTATTTTTAAGTATCTCTGGGTATGATACCATTGGGAAGCATTATCTTTAAATTTGTATCAATATACAAAGATCTATTCAATTGTGGTTAAATATACTCTTAATTATGTATCAATATACCAAGATCAATGCCTATGTAGCCCAATATAATCTTAATATTACATCCATATGCAAGGGTCAATACCATTGTGGCCAACTATAATCTTAATTTTGTATCAATATACAAAGATCAATACCGGTGTAATCCAATACAATCTTAGTTTTGCACAATAAACAATGGTCAATACCACTTTAGCCAAATAAACTACTAATTTTGTATCAATATACAAAGGTATAAGGGCATATTCAATAATCTGCCCCTTCTTCTTGGACCTTCCTGTGCTATGTCTATATCTCATTTTTCTCAAGCCCATGCACTCCTGCATAGGAGAGGAAGAAGGATACAGAAAAGGAAAAGTAGGAATTCCCTGGGGCTAACCTCCAAAACCCATTAAGACAGGATCATTTATCAGCTTGTAGTCTCTTCCCCTACATAACAGAGTTTTCAGTTATCCTTCAAATAACCAAAAAGAAGGGCGGAGAAACACCCTCCCCACCCTCTGGGCATGGGACGTCGCTCTCTTAAAGTGACTTCCTGCTGATTTGGGTCGTAGTAGACCTGTTTGGGGCCCCAACCCAAATGGGAAAAATGATTAAAAATGTTAGTACAATCCTTTTATGTTCAGTCTTTCTGTTCTCAGCTGTTTAGATGACCTAAGGGGTTTGTAGGCAGAAGCTGATCTTGCAGGCTTCACTGAGGTTCCTGCCGGGATATTGTGTAGAGCTGAACGGTCCCAGCGACACTGGATTGCAGTGGTAGTTGCAGGCCCCCGATGGAGACAGCTATTGAGGAAGTCTGCCAGGCAGAATCAACTGGGTCACTCATCCTCCTTGGTGCCTGCTTCTGCTCTCTGCTGAGGATTCCGCTGTCCGCCGTCCCCAGGCTCCCCTAATGGACACTTCGATTCTCCTGGAACAATAAGAACAGAGCCCTGCCCCAATCCCAACCCTAGGACAATTGCCCTCTTTTTTTTTTTTTTTT
>CAJQZJ010032991.1:2483779-2495851 GCA_907164525.1 Lophiomys imhausi | reverse complement strand
AAGTTAATGAAGAAAGACAAAGAAGGGCACTATATACTCATTAAAGGGAATATTCATCAAGAGGAAATTTCAATACTGAACATCTCTGCCCCAAATACAAAGGCACCTACTTTCGTAAAAGAAACACTTCTAAAACTTAAAGCGCACGTCGATCACAACACATTAGTAGTGGGAGACTTCAACACCTCACTCACAACAAAGGAAAGATCATCAAGACAGAAGACAAACAGAGAAATATTGAGTCTAACAGAGATCATGAAACAAATGGACCTAACAGATATCTACAGAACGTTTCACCCAAACACAAAGGAATACACCTTTTTCTCAGCACCCCACGGAACCTTCTCCAAAATCGACCACATAATTGGTCACAAAGATAGTCTCAATAGACACAAGAAAATTGAAATAACACCTAGTATCTTATCAGACCACCACGGAATAAAGCTGGTCTTCAACAGTAAAAGAATTAACAGAAAGCCTACACACACATGGAAATTGAACAGCTCCTTACTGGATGACCACTGGGTCAGGGAAGAAATAAGGAAGGAAATCAAAGACTTCTTAAAATCCAACGACAATGAAGACACAACATACCCAAACCTATGGGATACATTGAAAGCTGTGCTACGAGGAAAGTTCATAGCACTAAGTGCTTTCAAAAAGAAAATTGTGACAGCTCATATTAGTGAACTAACAGCTAAGCTGGGTGAATTGGAAAAAAAAGAAACAAACACTCCCAAGAAGAGCAGAAGACAGGAAATCATCAAACTTAGAGCTGAAATCAACAACTTAGAATCAAAAAGAACTATACAAAGAATCAATGAAACCAAGAGTTGGTTCTTTGAGAAAATCAACAAAATAGACAGACCCCTAGCCAAATTAACTAAAAGGCAAAGGGAAAGAACACAAATCAACAAAATCAGAAATGAAAAGGGAGAAATAACAACAGACATTGAGGAGATCCAGAAAATATTCGGGCATTACTTTAAAACTCTATATTCCACTAAATTTGAAAACCTAAGCAAAATGGACAATTTCCTCGATAAATTCCACCTACCAAAACTAAATCAAAATCAGATTAACAGCTTAAACAGCCCAATAACACCTAAGAAAATAGAAACAGTCATTAATAATCTCCCAACCAAAAAAAGTCCAGGGGCAGATGGCTTTAGCACGGAATTCTAACGGACCTTCAAAGAGGAACTAACACCATTACTTTTCAAACTCTTCCACCACATAGAAACAGAAAGATCACTGCCAAACTCATTCTATGAGGCCACTGTCATTCTGATTCCTAAACCACACAAAGACCCATCAAAGAAAGAGAACTTCAGACAAATCTCCCTCATGAACATAGATGCAAAAATACTTAATAAAATACTAGCAAACCGAATTCAAGAACACATCAAAATTATCATACACCATGATCAAGTAGGCTTCATCCCTGGAATGCAGGGATGGTTCAATATACGAAAATCTATCAATGTAATTCACCACATAAACAAGATGAAAAAAAAAACCACATGATAATCTCGCTAGATGCAGAAAAAGCATTTGACAAAATCCAACACCCCTTCATGCTAAAAGTTCTGGAGAGAACGGGCATACAAGGACCATACCTAGAAATAATAAAGGCAATATACAGCAAGCCAGTAGCCAACATCAAATTAAATGGAGAGAAGCTTGAAGCATTTCCTCTAAACTCAGGGACAAGACAAGGATGTCCACTTTCACCATATCTCTTCAATAGAGTACTTGAAGTCCTTGCTAGAGCAATAAGACAACTAAAGGAGATCAAAGGGATGAAAATTGGAAATGAAGAAGTCAAATTATCCCTATTCACAGATGATATGTTAGTATACATAAGCGACCCCAAAAACTCCACCAAAGAACTCTTACAGCTGATAAACAACTTCAGCAAGGTGGCTGGATACAAAATTAACTCAAAAAAATCAGAAGCCCTTCTTTATACAACAAACAAATATACCGAGAAAGAAATAAGGGAAACAACCCCCTTCACAATAGCCACAAACAACATGAAATACCTGGGGGTAACTCTAACCAAGCATGTAAAGGACCTATGAAACAATTTTTTTTAACAGTAGCAAAATTACATTTATTTAGTAGCAACAAGATAATGTTATGGTTGAGAATCACCACAGTATGAGGAACTGTATTAAATGTTCACAGCCTTAGGAAAGTTGAAACCACTAGTTTAAAGAGACACAGTCGAAATTGAACAGGAAAACAGAGCAGTGAGATTCCCTGATAGCAGTGGTGTGAGGTAACTGCTTGTTACATTTTGGAGAATCAGAAATGTGAGAAATCTGACTAAAACTGCTGCTAAGTAATAATGCCTAAGAGCAACTCCTCAGAAACCTACTTTTCCAACTGGGCCACACTTTGTAAAGGTTTAACGGGGGCAAGTATTTAAACACATGCACCTGTGCTAAATATTTCACAATCAAGACCTCACAGTATGAATACACATATACACAGACAGATATTGTTGACCTTCAGCATAAATGTAAAATTTTTATTAAGTTATATTATTTGCTGGTACTTTTCTAATTTTTTCTTTTTTTAAATACTTTATTTTTTTTTCTTCAAGTTACATCTCAGTCACAAACCCCTCTCTATTCCCCCTTCCTATCCTGCCCTTCCACCCTCTTCCGCCCAGAAGTTTCCCCTTTCAGTCCAACAGATGGTTCCTTCTCTTATAACAGTAAGTATTATACAAAACAACAGATATAAATATGCCACATTTATGAGAGTTAAATGGCCCAGTATACCTTCCCAATGTCCAGTTTATACATATTTGGCCCCTGACTTTAACATTCTACTATCTAACCATCTCCATGAGTTTAAAGGTCTATATCTGACTCAACATTCATACTAACTTGCAACACACCTTTAAGAGTATCTTCTTAGATCTATAACACCCTCTTGATTCCTAAACAACTCAAAATTTAACTGTGAGACTCTAGCTGTCTATTCTTCAACCACCTCAGAGACCTGAGAGGGATAAATATATCTGCTTATATAGGAAGTGCAGGGCCTGCAGCTTCCAAAACTAAGAAAGGACATACCAGTGACTGCCTGGACAGTTCCCATTTTCTCTCCATACATTCCTGCATCAGTCTTCAGCCTTTGGGTCCTGTTTCTATGACAGATATTTGTTGTAGAGCAGGGATTATGAAGGACTTACCTACCCTGTCTTGGCAGAGTTAGGCTGTCGACTTCCCTGCTACCAAGTTTTGTCCTTTTTGGACAGCAGTCTGTCTGCAGTTGGTGCAAGGGGTTTTTTCATGCCAAGAGATAGGCTTGCCATTAATTCAACCATCTTACAGTGGAGGTTCTTCGATGCTTATCTTCTACTTGGAGTAGAGTAGGTGGTGCTGTCAGGCGCTGATATGTCTCGATATCAAAAAAAAAGAAAATCTTGATTTAAGATAACATCTTTGAATGCCATATTCTGCAGATCTCTCCAAATTAGTCAGACCTTGTATAAATATTTACAAATTCTGTTGACTGGGTTCTGTTGGTGTTGTTCTGTCAGGCATAAGAATGAACATAAAGTCACTAGTACTACTGTTGTATAAGCTGAGTTTTCTTAAATGTGATTTATGTGAAAACATTTATGAAAAAGAGTCAATGGATTATTTACAGGAATGGTCTATTTGGAGGTAGCACTTATATCCAAAGAATAGAAAATATTTCACACACAATTCAACAGAATAAACATCTAAATAAAACTTATGTGGAAAATTTTGCTCAATATGGAAAATTCTGACACTAATATCACAACGATTCTGTATTCGGCCCCAATATTGGTTTCCTTGTAACCCTATTAGAAAACAGAACCTCATTCAAAAATATAAAAAGTAGACAATTCTCTTCACAGAAGCAAAACTCAGTGTTCTGAGCTTGGAAGCTGGATACAAGAATAAGACATTAACTTACAAACTCAGTCCACCTCTCATGAGCACGGGCAGGAAAATATGGATTAAATTCCAGATTCTTTCTTTGAAAGAAGAAATACTTTGTTTGTTCACATAATTGGACAAATGACGAGCCAATCCACCAAACAAGGTGTGAACACCTAAGTCAATATGTATTCAAATGTCATCTCATTTCTACTTATTTCTGTTTTTATGTGGACTATCCTAATAGTTTGGTCTTATATAATGACCACATCCTTGCTCCTCATCTCATCATAACATAGTGACTCCTGGGAACCAGCGGAGTTCAGTCACCTAGAATAATGATTTCAGGCCCTCCTCCTGGCCCGTTCATCTATTAAGTCAATAGCTGCTGGACCAGTCAGAATCTGTGTACTGAGCATCAGCTCCTATCCCAACTTCATCATGGTGATGTCTTCATGGGTATGACATTTATAAATAAAAGGTAAGTCAACAATAATCCTTTTTCTTTTTTTTTTTGGTTTTTCGAGACAGGGTTTCTCTGTGTAACAGCCATGGCTATCCTGGACTCGCTTTGTAGACTAGACTGGCCTTGAACTCTTAGAGATCCACCTGCCTGTGCCTCCCAAGTGCTGGGATTAAAGGCGTGCACCACTACGCCTGGCAACAATAATCTTAAAGTCATGATTTTTCTATTTGTTTTACAACCTGAAACAAATTATCTGTAAAATAGAAATGACAGTACTATTTATGGATAGACATAGCCTATGTGCTCATGAATGAATATGTTATATGTGAATATACCTCCATTAAGATTTAAATTAGTTTTCATTAGAAGGAAATGATAAATCACAATTACATAGGACAAGGAAGATTTGGACAGTATAGTTTCCTGGCAACAGGCAAAAATCAAACTCAGAATATATTTTATCTATATAATCATTGTAAATTGCTTTGTACACAGGACCAACTAGAAAGTGAATTAGAACACAAACTATTCTTAATTTTTTTGTTTAATTATTTTGTTGTTGTTAGTATTGTTAATTTGTTTTGTTGAGACAGGTTTTACTCTGTAGCTTACACTGGCTTGAAATTCACTGTGTAGTCAGCCTAACAGGTGTTGAAAGCATGTCCCATTCTTATTATAAGCTACAGCTCCATTCTTTGACATTCTTGACATTCCTTGTAAAGATGATAAGGCACAGTTATCATATCAAAATATTTTTCTTAAAAAGTCATCATTTATATCAACTCCAAAACTTGGAAAACTATTTTTTTCTCAACATGTTGTACATGTGTATACATATTCCCATGTGGTATGCACGTGATCCATGAATATGTGGAACCCGACGTCAATGTGTGTGTGTGTCCTCCTCAATCACTCTCTACCTGAGAGTTTTTCAGCAGAACCTCTCACTAAGCTTAGAGTTTGCTTACTCAGAAAGTGTGGCTGGCCAGTGATCTCCCAGGAAGGTTCCCATCTCACACTTACCAATATAAAACTGAACACTGCTGTAGTGTTCACTTGGTTCTCTTCCTTACTAACTGAGCCATCGTCCCAGCCCACTAGTAGTGATTTCTTAAACGTAATTTATAACTACATTTTTTTTTAAATCATTGGATTAGTTCACTTCACAAACTACTGTTTTTGTTGTTGTTTATTTTTGACAGAGAGGATAAGCCTGAAGATTTTATTGCTCAATAGTTTTATTAATTCCCTGAGATACTCATACATTGTATTTTGAACATATTCACTGCCTCCAAATCTCTTCCATGACCATGCTCTCTCCCCTCCCATCCTTTTCTGTCTAAACATGAGTTTTTTCTTTTTTATCTGTTTGTTTCTTAGCAAGAACTATTTCTGTTGCCCAGATTCTGTTGGGAATGGAGCCTTCTCTGGTGAGTGGTTGATCTGTCAAAGGTCACATCTTTAAAGGAAGTGGATTCTCCTTTTCCCAGCAACTAATAAAAGTAGTATTTCCTCATCTGGTGGTGGTATTTCAGGCCCACCTTGTGTGTGATGGCATTCGTCTGGATGAAGCTTGTACAAATTTTGTACCTTTTGTCATAGTAATTATAAACTCATATGTGCATCTGCCTTGTTGTGTGTGAGCAATAGTTTCCTTGATATTGTTGACCATCTCTGGCTTTAAGACCCTTTCCATCCCCTTGAATGCCCATGAGCGATATGATATATAAGTCACATTTAGGGTTGAGCATTGTAGTCTCTTATTCTCTGTATTTGATCACTTTATCTCTGTATTAATCTCCATCCAAGGTGAAGAGAAGCTTCCCTGAAGAGGACCAAAAGATTCTCTGATCTATAAATATAATAAAAAGTCATCAGGAGTCATTTTAATATTATGTCTAGTTAGAAAATATATTAACTAGTTTATAAATAAACATTGAGGTTTTACTTTCTTTCCCTTTTCTTAAATTTTTTTTACAAGACAGACAGTAATTATCTCAGTAATCACCTTACTTTTTGTGGAGAGGGGAGGACTTAAGATGACATTCTTTTTTCCCATTAGGTAGTTTATTTATTTATCCACTTTACATCCCATTCACAGTCCCTCTCCCTTCTCTACTCCCAATTCCATCCTCTTCCCCCATTCTACCCTCCCCTTCTTCTCAGTATTGGGGGAACCTCCCCCACATCAGAACCTGCCCTGACAAATCAAGTCGCATCAGAACTAAGCACATCCTCTTCAACTGATGCCAGACAAGACGGCCCAGCTCGGGGAAAGAGATGGAAAGACACACAACCGAGTTCAAGTTAGAGAGAGATCCCACTCCAATTGTTAGGGAACCCACATGAATACCAAACTACTTATCACCTACATATGTGTAGGGGGGCATAGGGCCATTCCATAAATGTTCTTTGGTTGGTGGTTCAGTCTCTGTGAGCCCCCATGGACTCAGGTTTGTTGGCCCTAGAGGTCTTCTTGTGATGTCCTTGATCTTCCAGCTCCCTCAGTCCTTCCCCCAACTCTTCCACAAGTTTCCCTGAGTTCCACTTAATGTTTGGCTGTAGAACTCTGCCTTTGTTTCCATCAGCTGCTGGATGAAGCCTCTCTGATGACAGTTATACTAGACTCCTGTCTGCAAGCACTTCAGGGTACCATTAATAGTATCAGGGACATGGCTCTCTCCCATGAGGTGAGTCTCAAGTTGGGCCGGTCATTGTTTGATCATTCCCTCAATCTCTGCTTCATGTTTATCCCTGTATATCTTTGTAGGCAGGAAAATTTTTGGATAGAAGGTTTTGTGGGTGGTTTGGTGTCCCCCTCCCTCCACTAGAAGTCCTGCCTGGCTGTAGGAGATGGCCTCCTCAGGATCCATATCCCCTGCTGTTTTCAGATTTAGCTAGGATCACCAGCATATCCTTCCTAGAGCCTCCTCTGTCCCAGGTCTCCAGCTGCCCCCCCTGTGATTTCCCTTCTAACTCCCAGCCTTCTCACTTCCCACTCCTGCTCTCCCCACACCTGATCCCTACCCACATTCCCCTTCCCAACCCCTCTCCTTCCCAGTTTGCTCTCTCTATCCACTTCCTATAGGTATTTTATTTTCCCTTCTGAGTAAAATTCAAGCATGCTCCTTTGAGCCCTCCTTGTTACTTAGCTTCTTTGGGTCTGTGGATTGAAGCATGGTTATCCTGTACTATATGGCCAATATCCACTTATAGGTGAGTATATACCATGTATGTCTTTCTGGGTCTGGGATTTCTCACTCAGAATGATGTTTTCTAATTCTGTCCATTTGCCTGCAAATTTCATGGTTGCCTTGTTTTACTAGACAAGTAGTATTCTATTGTGTAAATTGTCAGGTTTTCTTTATCTATTCTTTGATTGAGAGACATCTGAGATGTTTCCACTTTCTGGCTATTATGAATAAAGCTGCTATGAACATAGTTGAGCAAATGTCCTTGTGGTTTGGTGGAGTGTCTTTTGGGTATATATGCCCAGAAGTGGTATAGCTGGTCTTGAGGTAGAACTATTCCTGATTTTCTGAGAAAGCACCAGATTGATTTCTGAAGTGGTTGTACAAGTTTGCACTCCCACCAGCAATGGAGGAGTGTTCCCTATGTTTCAAATCCTTGTCAGCATGTGCTGTCACTTGAGATTTCGATGTTAATCATTCTGATAGCCCCTTACTTTTATGTCAAATACATCCTTTGATTATTTTCTGCCATTGAACAAAATGACTAACTTTATTTCTTCATTACCCTGTAAGCTTGTTGTGAATCCTTACCAGGTTTCTTTTACCTAGTAAAAGATCAATAAATTTTTAACTGTTTATTTATTACTTCAATTTACATCTCCATCACAGTCCTGTTCCTCCTCCCTCCTCAGGTCCACCTTCTCACCCTCCCATCTCTTCCTTTTTCCACCTAGCCTACTTCTTCAGTGTGGGGTGCCCTACATATTAGCTCACTTCAGTTCAGCAGCCATATGAAGGCTAAGAGCTTCCTCTTGCATTGGAGACCTAATGGTAGCTCCACTAGGGCAAAGTGTCCCACTAACTAGTAACAAAGTTTATGTTCCTGTTCCTTTCAGTCTGTTGGTTGTAGGATAGTCATCCTGTACTATATGGCTAAAATCCATTTATAAGTGAATAGATGCCATGTGCAAGATCAATAAATTTTAATCACAACAACTAGCTAGACCCTTATTGTGTCAGTTGCTTTTCTGTTGTTGTGATAAAATATCATAAACAGAAGTAAATAAGGGAAAAAAACGTTTATTTGGTCCTTAAGTGTCACGTCGACCTTGACCAGCAAGAATGATGCAACTCGCAAAAGCTCTTCTCAAGCAGTTTATTCAGGTCCCTTGAAAACAGTCTTCCGAATGCCCAGGCAGACCCAACCCACAGGCTAAATACTATATGAACAGCCAATCAAGTAAAGCCATGTGGTGCTATCTTAGAGGCCCATGTATGCGGAATCAAGCCAGATCAGTGGTCTTAGCCAAATATGGACTTGTTTACCACGGAGAGCACTCACCATCGGGCTGGTGGAAGGTGGAAACCAGCGCCATCTTTAGGGCACGGCACGTCGCAGCTCTCTACAGTTCCTCCTTTTTTGTTTTTTTAAAAATGTTGGTAGAAGTCCCTGGAAAGGCTTCGTAATTCCCATATCTGGGGATCTCATGGCGGCCCTGAGCCTGTAGGAGGGCGGTGCTCAAACTCTTACCTGTCTCTGGGTCAACCTCCCCACTCGGGGCTGCCCTGTCTTAGGTGGCCGAAACTTATCCGTCCATTCCGTCATTGACTTGTCAGACCCAAATATCCATGGAACGAATACCTCAGTGGGCAGGGACTATGTTCAGTGAAGATTTAAGGTTTCATGGCAGCGAGCCATGGCTAAGGGGACTGGCCCACCTCACTGGCAACAAGGGCCTGTATAATCATGGCTGCATTACGCGTCTGTGTGGCTCTCATCTTGTAGAAGCACCATAGGCAAACCAGAGAGGCTAGTATCATCAGTATCACCAAAGAGCCTACGCCCGCCCACTCCTTAAGATGATCCTTATCCGTCTGTATCCAGGAAGTCAAACCAGTAGCCAGGCTCAAATCCACCCGAGTGGAATTGATGTGGACGATTGTCGCTCTCAGCTCTCTCATCAAATTTTCAAATTTAGCCGACCAATCCTGTAAGAGGAACTTTGACAATTATCTAGACAAATTAGCAGCCTTTGTAAAATTTTGATACTGCACGGAAGTAACACACAAACCTTGCATTTTCCACTCACACCCCAATTGTGCTAGTTGCCAAAGAGAATCAGTCTGTTCTTGTGTTAAATCTATGCGTTGATTAACTATCATAAGGCCTCCTTTGAGATGAGAATTCATAGAGGTCTGAGTATCCAATGCCTGTGCTACAGTGGCTGAGATGTTATTCAGGGCATTGGCAGTCTGTATAGAACTAGACAAGGCAATAGCTGAGGCAGTAGCCCCCACAGCAGCAATAGTGATGGCAGTAACAATAGCTGCAGTGATGCCAAAATCTCTTTTAAACCTGAATAGCATCATGGTATTAGGGGCCTCTACAGGAACTGGTACATATCGAGGCATTCTAGTCACCACAGCCACAGGAAAGGCTGTGGCATTCCAGCATAGGGCATAAAAACATGTGCCTGGAGTGCATACTAACTTTTCTTCACCCAGGGATGCACTTCCATTACTTACAATCCACAGAAAAGGAGGCCAGAGACATACTGGCGAAGCTGAAAAGGTCTTGTTGCGGTAAGAATGAAACAAAGATTTCCAAGTACCAGAGCCACTACCGCTAGAAAAATCCAATCTGGTAGCAGACCCTAGGGAAAAATTACCTCTTTGATAAACTCCTCCCCCAAGCATAATGACAGGTCCCAAGTCCATGCAACTTCCATTTACCCCACACAAAAGCCACAAGTCAAAAGGATTGGTGGCAGTCTGCTGAGGATCCCTAGTAGATATATCAAGCATTCCTGTACAAGACTTATTCACTATATTACTAATCATGGGGCTAAAGGAAAAATAATCTTGTTGAACCCAAACTGCTCTGCGCTCCTGACATCCAGTCCAGGGAAAAGGTCCTTCCTCTCCTGTGGATCCTCTACAAAAAGGTGCCCAGTGTGGCTGTCTGGGGGGGTCCCGGTCAGAGACTCGTGTGGGCCACCACTGCACAAGACGAGAACCATTGCTCGAAAACAAAACACCACCCCTACCCCCAAACCTCAGTTGTGGTAAAAATTCTGCTGACTGTTGAGACAATTTAATGCATTTTGTATCATCTGACCTATTGAAGCTCATTAAAAAGCACAGACTACCCTTTAAGCTGACATTTTTATTACCCTCTATAGGGCTTTTCTGATCATCAAAGGGAAGGTAGGGTAAGCCTAAGCTTCTATTACTGCTAAATAAGCATGGAAACACAGTTGCATCATGTCTGACCGGCATCGGCTTTGGGAATATCGACAGGATCCCCCATCTCGGCTCGGTCATTCCTGACATCATCACTGCTACTATCACCAGGATCCCTAGGAAGGTCTTCATGATGAATCTTCCTCACAAGGCGTTCAGGCACCCACACTGGATCTTGTTGATCCTGAGGAAAAACACAAACAGATCCTCTCGCCCATGTTAGCACGGGGTCAGCCCTCGCCAAGAGCCTGTCAAAATATCCTTCCACTTCACCATGCCTTTAGGTGGGCCATGGGAATCCTGATGTCTGTCCGCTGCTGAGCGGCCTTGAGCATCCAATTTTAAAAATTTAAAGTAAATAAGGCTAAAGACATTCTCTCCTTGGGGGTACAGCCTTGGCCTATTCCCTCTTTCTGTTTTTGCAAACATTCTTTCAAGGTGCGATGAGCACGCTCCACAATTCCTTGTCCTTGAGGATTATATGGTAATCCGTGATTAAGCTGTACCTCCATCTGGTTGCAGAAGGAGACAAAGGACTGAGCCGTATAGGCTGGTCCATTGTCCGTTTTCAGCTGTTGTGGTTTTCCCCATGTAGCCCAGGCTTCTAAGCAATGCCCTATGACATTGCGAGCCTTTTCTCCACTTATAGGTGTAGTATGCATGATACCTGAGCAGGTATCCACAGATACATGAATATATTTTAAGGTTCCAAACTTTGAAATGTGGGTAACGTCCATTTGTCAGATTTTGAGTGGCATCAACCCTCTAGGGTTCACTCCCACACAGGGAGGATGATGATGAATCACACACTGAGGACAGTTCATAACCATTTGTCTAGCATCTGTTCTAGACAAATGGAATTTCTGTTGTAGAGTTCTTGTATTTACATGAAATAATTGGTGAAACTGTCTGGCTTGGTCCAGGAATGAGCTCCAAAAAATGTATTCCATCCTAGTCCACTGATCAACTTTATCATTACCCTCACTTAATGGTCCAGGTAATCCTGTATGTGTTCTAATATGTTGAATATAAAAACATCTTTTTCTTTGTCAGATTAAAACTTGTAACTCTGTGGCCGGGCGGTGGTGGCGCACGCCTTTAATCCCAGCACTTGGGAGGCAGAGGCAGGTGGATCTTTGTGAGTTCGAGGCCAGCCTGGTCTACAAAGTGAGTCCAGGACAGCCAGAGATATTCAGAGAAGCCCTGTCTCGAAAAACCAAAAAAAAACAAAAAAAAAAAAAAAAAA